>PVJS01008288.1:0-53553 GCA_004027185.1 Glis glis | reverse complement strand
GTCCTCTGTGAGTGTGACCCTCTGTGAGTGTGGCCCTCTGTGAGTGTGGTCCACTGTGAGTGTGGTCCTCTGTGAGTGTGGTCCACTGTGAGTGTGGCCCACTGTGAGTGTGGTCCGTTGCCATCCCCAAGGTGGATAGGGGTGAGTACGTGGGGCCCAGGGCGTGGGCAGAGCCTCCATGAAGAGATCCAAATACTCCTACAAGTTCCACCCAGAAATGTCAGCTCTGCTCTGTAGGATGCAGAGGGAGGTACCGTACCGGTAGGATAGGGAAAGGGGTGGGGGAGAGAAAGAAAGAGAGAGAGAGGGAAAGAGAAGTCAGAGACAGATATGGTCCCCAAGGCCACGCCCCCAGTGCCCCACCTCCTCCAGCCACACCCACCTCTGTACCTGGCTTTACTGGGCACAAGCTCTCAACACAGGAGCTTTCATGGAGATGTCCCTAACCCAAACATACAACTTCCTATTCGATTTTATTGTGCAGATGTTACATCCCTGAAAGGAGCCCACACCATCGCTGCTACAAACAAAAACAACAGACTAGGAACTTTGGGTACCACCCGGCCATGTGAGAGCTGGTGGCGTTTGTAGATTTTTGTACAGCTAGTCAGCAACGGACAAGACTTCTGGTGGTCATGAATATGTTCGGAAAAGGAGGAAAGTCTTCAGAAAACTGAAGACTTAGGAGGAGACTGGAGGAGGTGGCAGACAAGGGAAGCCAACCTGTGAAATTCCAAATCTCTCCTGTCCAGGCCTGGGCATTTGTTGCCCCACCCCTGTCCCCGGTTATGCCACACTCACAGAACCACGCTGCTGTCTCATACACAGAGACAAAGGAGCAATTTTTCACTGCATCAGACTTGAAATTTTAGCACTATATCCCAAGCACACCCTTTAGCAATGGGGATACTCAGAACACATGAATTATTTCAGCTTTTCTCAGACATCTTCACAATGAGACAGGCATCAAAGCTGGGCTTAACCTCCTGCTCTGTGGCTTGCTAGCCATCCTTCATCCCCCTGTCTCAGTTGGCCTTGCCTGAAAATGGGAATCATGATACTCTATCGCCTCTCTTCTAATAGGACTTAAATCAGTATATTCTGAAATTAATGTGCAATGTATTTGTTTTAGCCAGAAGATATTATCAATTATAAGATAGATTCTGATTTCAGGAATATTAAAAAATGTGACAGTAAATAAGAGATCAGGGAGCTACATGGCGTCTGCCTCGGTGCACACAGGCGGAGGTCTAGACGGCGACTTGCCTAGAGCTTGGCACGTCAGCGGGTTCCGTGAGAGCCCACTCGTTGTCATTGTCAGAGTAGTTAGCAGCGAGGTAACTGACATTACGATGAGCTGGGCCACATCTCAGCTAGGAATCTACGCACCAAGCTATTAAGCTATGGGGACACCTGACTGACGCCCCTTGTGTGGCCTATTTCAGAGGACACCCCTAAGTGTCACAGAAGCCAGAGTGACCTTTTCAAGGGAAAGTGTTACATTTCAACTTTATTTGTATCCATAGATCAGTCTTCTGTAGGTTGACCTGACCTAGCAGCACATCACTGACAACAACGGTTACAACACCTTTTGCTTCTACTTCATTGGGCTGACTGGGAAGGGAGCGTCCCCAAATGTGTGCAGATGGCATGGTTTTGCTGGCGTGTCCCCAGATCCTGACTTCAGTAAGAAGGGCCTGCTGGGTGGCAGCTCCGGGCTAGCCCATCGCCCATTGCACCATCTCCAAGACTCGTCTGCCGCAGCCTCTGCCTGCAAGCTTGCAGACGCTGAAGCTCGGGCTCATGGCAAGCCACAGCTGCCAAATGGCCTCTGTTCCTGGCTGCTTCTGTTTGGGGGCCAAATGGGTCTCAAAACAGACCTGAAAATCTGTGTGTCAGAAGCTGGGAGCTGAGCCGTCCTGCACTGAAAAAGAGAGTTTGCACAACACGCCCAGAGTGCACCCCCTAGCTCCCAATATCTGGCTCTTTCCAAAATGCCTGTAAACCTGGCCTGCACTGGGGTGTAGCCTGGGCTCTTCCAAAAAACACTAGCATGGAGCCTTTCGCTCTCCTCTCCTGGCTCAACACATAGCGAGCGGGCGTTACACACGCACAGCTGAGACGGGCACTTGGCGAAGTCTTGCCAGGTTGAAATCCAGCAGGGTCAAAATGACCATTAAAACAGGGTAATCGTGGGCAGTGGGTTTTTGGAGAATTCCCAGTTCTGATAGTGCTGAGAAAGAGGAGAATGATGGCGATGATTCTATCCATTAGCCAGTCCCATTTCCCTCATGGTTCAGACCTAAAATCATCTTTGTTTCCAGATACTGCACTGGAACCCTGGAAAATAATAAAGGTATTTTGTGGAAAAACTCCTTAGTCTGTGGGATAAACCTGGAGCACTGACATGTATAGCTGGAGGCTTATTTTCAGATCCTCTGGAGAGCTGATGTGTGTGAGAGAAAGTCAGAGAGGAAGAGCAGAGAGCGAACGGTTTAAATCATAATAACTTCATAAAACAGAGTTTTCTTGTAATATTCTTTGGTAATGTTGAGCTGAAAATAGATTTACAATCAAAATGGGCTTAATCTGATATTAAAGAATTCTCTTAAAATCCCCCAAACCAATTGAGATTTTTCCCCCTTTGGTTTATTTTGCATTAGCTCCTCCAAGAGGCTGTGAATGTAAAGGAATATATTGACATTAATTAAAGTGAGTTTTATGTTGCTGAGTGGGGGCGGTTTCAGCTCTGGATTATCGACTGCAAATAACCCTCCTGGTTAATGTAGATGGTGCCTGGCTCCCCAGGGAGCACGTCTGTCCTAAGGGGACAGGATGCAGCACAACACTGGGGCTTTTTTGACAGCAACACACTGGGTACAGCTGTTCCCACAGCTGATCTACATTGGGGTCCAGACCCAGAGCAGGCAAAAGGATTACAAATCTAGTCATCCCTGAGAACTTCAGGGAGTGTGGTGGACGAATCCTCCCATTCAGACTCCATCCCCTGATTCCTCAGAAACTGGGAGGCCAACAGATTTTAGGAAAAGGGCCCACCAGGGATATCCGCTTGTTTGGCCCTTCCGGAAAACAGCCACAGCCTCTTCCTGGAGGTATTAAAAGTGCATAATTTTTGCTTGACGTTTGGTCCTCATAAAGGCCCTTTCACGGAGGGGCAGCAAATCTAGTTCACGGCACATCCATTACTTGAGTTGATGAGGTCTAATAAAAATTCTTAATTAAAAATAATTGTATTAATGACAATATCATAATCAGGGCCATCATTCCTATTGTCGCTATGAAATCACTTGATTTTGAAACAAATCACCCCCCAGCCCTCACTTGGCTTCTTATTGACAAAATGAATGGGATAGGAGGGGGGTACTTGAATGGCAAGACTCCGTGCTGTAGGCTATTTTCCTCAGGACCAGCAGCGTGTTAGAAGCTCCTGGCTTGGATGGACCCGGGATGGATGGCATCTCCCTTCCTGCACAAGGCACCCCACTTCTGCAAGCCATTATCCAGCCCAGGTGTTTGGGGCTCGGTTAATAGCCACCTCCATGTCCTGGGGGTTGCCACACTGATTCACGAGGGGTGTTGTCTACTTTCTATCTTCCCTCTGTGTCAGCTTATGCCATTAGACACAGACCATAAATCATTGCGATTTGTTGGGCATCGCTGTGGCCTCATGGCTGGCAAATCTTATCTTTTACCAAGGTGCTCCGGGCTCCCATCACCTTGGCCCAGGCACTTCCTCAGGGGGTAGAGGAGAAACCTGTAAGAGCAGCTGCAAAGAGAGACCCAACCGGGACTGTCAGGGTGGCCCAGACGTCTCCACACTGGGCCCATGGCGACGGCTTGGAGATGAAATATCTGCTGTGCATTCGTATGGAGTTCTTAAGGACGCACTCAGCCCTATGGATTCAAAGCCACATGTGCCATGCCTGCTCCCGTGGCTTTCAAAGTAAATCATGACTTCAGACGAGTGTCACACATGATTGATGACTCCGAAAAGTGAAAGGTGAAGAGAAAATGAATGATAAGCTGAATACACCAGGCACAGTGTTGAATTTTTTTTAAACTCTAATGATTTCATGTAAATCTGTCTTGGCTATTGAGGTTTTTGAATAATCTCAGAGCCAAATTCTTAGTCACTCAAAGGCTCTGAGTTTTCGAATTGCATATTCCCTGCTGTAGAAGAGGGATTCTGAGAAGGTGACTGCTTTATGGCTGCTGGACTCTGGACTCCCCCGGGGCCCTTTATTACATTTGGCAGGTGATGGTGGAGAGCCATTTGCGAGGAGCGACTGGAGCAGCATTTCATGCAGGAGGACTATGGGTGGAGGAGAGGGAAGAAAGCCGAGCTATGGAGAGCAGGCTGGCTCAAACCTCAGCAAGGGACCTCCGACTGCAACTGTACCTGAAGTGTCCCCAGAGCACGCCCACCCAGAGTCTGTGACACTGACCTTACTTGGAAAAGGGTCTTTGCAGATGGAAGGAAGCTGGAGATCTTGACATGAGATCCTACTGGCTTTAAGGTGAGGCCTGAACCCAGTGGCAGGCTCTGAGAAGGAGTGGGAGACAAAAGGAAAGAGAAGAAGACCATTGAACACTCCGGCAGACCTGGGGTGCTGAAAGACAAGGGACATTGAGACTGTGACAGCCACCAGAAGATGGGACCAAGGTCGGAAGCAGGTTCTCCCTCGGTCTCAGAAGGAAGCAGACCTATTGACACTTCGGATTCATATTTCTGTCTAGTTTCATATAAGCAAGTTGCTGGGAATTTGTTATGGGAGGCCCAGGAAACTGATACTGTCTGTAATTGTGTGCTGCTACATACATCTTTAGGATGTTTTGTTGTTAGTGGTAGTACTGGGGATTGGATCTGGGGGCATTCTACCTCTGATCTACACCCCCAGTCCTCTTTTATTATTTGTTTTGAAACAGGGTCTCGCTAGGTTGAGAGTCTTGCTAGGTTGCTGAAGCTGTCCTCAAACCTGTGATCCTACTGTCTTAGACTCCCAAGTACTAGGATTACAGGTGTATGCCACCGTGCCCGGTTTAGGAAAACGTTCAGGGAATGCTTTCTTTCCCAGGTTTTTTTTTTTTACTTATTCAATGGATCTGAAACAAGTCTTCATTTCAGCGAGTGGATCCTGGACAAAGATCCCCTCTGTGCTCTGAGCCCTGTTTCTAACCTGGACCTCCAGGGCCCCCTTGTAGCTTCTGCCTTAGGCCTGTACCACCCCCCTCACCCCATCCCAGCTTATGGCAGGGATTTGCATGCATGGTGGCTAATTGAGGGATGTTCTCCGGGGCCCCTTGACAGGAGCAAGGCAAACAAGGGAAGGGGTGGGGTTAGAAAGGCTAAGATCTCAACCAAAGCCTAGCCCCAGCTGATCCAGGGGTGGGGTCCCAGGGAGCATCAATCGTACCTCCTCATGACGGGCTGGCTGGGTTTCCCGTCTGCACATCTGTCACTCATTGGCTGTGGTTGAAGAGGGAGAGGGTTGTGCAGCCCCCAGTGTGCTGGAAATCAGGGCAGTGGTGAGTTGTAAGCACAGTGGCCAAGAAATGGGGACTTGGGTGGCCATTGATAGCACCTGTTTCAGGTTCCCCCAACAGATGAGGGGATCCTTAGCAGACAGCCCTGTGCCCTTGTCATCTCTGACCCATCTCAGGACTGCCACCTGATGCATAGTTTTGAGTCAACTGGGACCCAGATGTTGCATGACCATTGGGACTCATGACTCTTGGGGTGCTCCAGGAGCCCCTAACTCTGGCAGAACAAGCCGAAAAAGATTGAAAAGAGAGTAGCATGGAGGAGCCACAGAGATGCCAGCCAGCCAGCCAGCGTGGACTCGCCCACACACAATGAGCAGCTTGGGGGGCCTCAGGATGCTGCAGAAGAGGTGCAAGGCAGACTTGGAGCCAGGGACCCTGGCCAAACACTCAGTGAAAACATCATATAGAATTTCAATAATTATAACAAAAAAAGCAAGATTGTTTTGAAATTTTAAGACAGGAAAGTCAAGGTTAGAACCGGACAACCTATTCCCCTTGTAGTAACGTGGGACAAGTTGCTGGAACTGAGCCTTCCTTAATTTTGTGAATGGGGAGTTGAGAGTTGAGCCCCTTCCCCAGCTGACTGTGGAGATCCGATGGAAGTGTCGGGTGCGGGCAGTGGCTGGCATGGAGTGGGTGCCCGACACATTCCAGCTGCAAAGGCCTGGACACACCCACTCAGGGCCGGTGCTCAGGAAATGTTTGCTGAATGACAGTTCTGCACGTTGTTGTGCAACTTCACTCATTTCTGACATCTATGTTTTAGTGTAAGATTATTTCTTTTCCAATGGTACAGGTAACATAGCTGCTCCAGAGGGATGTGCCTTGCTCATGCAGGGATTCTGCAGCCCCTGGGGGTCTGGGAAGCAGGGGCCTGGGCTGAGGGAGGCCACGGGGCTGGACTCGTTTCCCATCACCACAAGCTGTCTACTTAATCCAGAGAAAATGTGGCCATGGGTGGCCCTGGGTCATGGGAGGTCTGTGAAATGACATGTCCTGCTCATGGGAGGACCCACGTACAACTAGAGGGTGGGAGTCAGCAGGTGTGGCTCGGCCTGTGGGCTCAGCCTGTGATGGGCATTTTTTTGTATACAATGGAGGATTTTCAGGAATAGGCCAGGGATGTGGGGCTGGCCAGGCCAGGATGGTGGATTTGCTTGCTACTGCCCAAAGCTCAGTGGACCACAGTACAGAGGACGCTCATATAAAAACCCCAACCTGCAAATCGCTTTGTCCATGGTGGCGAAACTTCTGAAGCTTAGCTTGTCTGGGTGGGATGAGGGGCCAGTATGGTCTCTCCATGTTGTTAGCCATTTCTTTAAAATATCAGGCAAGTCGTGTGTCTTGTTGTCGACTATTATGGGATCAGGTGGGAAAAAGTCATTGAAAATTTACCTCATGGAACAAAGGAAGTTGCCTTGGAAACTTAACTGCTAATTTCCACAAGTATCTGAGCTTGACTCATGAACTCCATGCACAGGGACACCGCCATTTTACCAAAACAGAAAGAACACTAGCTTACACAGTCCTTCTGAGAAATGTCCCCCCAATACTTTTATTTTTTTTTCTTTTTTTGGTACTGGGGATTGAACCCAGGGGCATTCTACCTCTGAGCTACACCCCCAGCTCTATTTTTTATTCTTTATTTTGAAACAGGGTCTCACTAAGTTGCAGAGGGCCTCACTAAGTAGCCGAGGCTGGCCGCGAACCTGAATCCTCCGGTCTCAGCCTCCCAAGAACTGGGATTACAAGCATGCGCCACCACGCCTGAGTCTTCTTCATTTTATTTTAAATTGGTGCACTGCAATGATACATCATAGTGAAATTCAGAGGGATGGAAACGTACATGCACGTACGTTTCATTATTTGTGTTTCAAATAATTCATTATTTGAAACACAAGCATTCATTATTTGTGTTTCTCTGGGTCCCACCCCACTCTCTCCTCCCTTCTCCATCCCCAGAGATAATATTAACATTGGTATAGATAACTTCATATATGAATAAGGGAGTATTTGAATTCTATCATCAGATCTCCCTTTCACCCCCCAGCTCCCTCCCCAACACAGTCTTCTTATGGAGCAGAATACAGTATTTACTGGGAAAAACAGGGAATTCAGCTTCCCAGCAGTGACATCCAGTTGGGGCTTCGGCAATGTTCGGATCCTTTCGAGTAATTGCCGGGGGACAAGAGCTTTGTGCATCTTCTGTGAACCTGGCAGAGCATCCGCCATTAAGCGTCTCTCCCAATATTTCCTCTGTCTGTCTGGGAGAGCCTCCGTCTACATGCAGCAAGTCCCCAGGATTCGCTTTTGGAAAGAAGAGAGCCAAACAGAAAGGGAAGGAAGGGAGAGAAGGTGGAAGAGAACAAAGTGACTGCTTTGTCCTTTATTGTCGTAATGTGTGTCCAGAGAAGAAAGGATGGACTTGGAGGGGGAAGAATGCGCACCCCAGAAACAGCCCTGACTCCCCTTCCTTCCGCGGGAAATGCCTCCGCCTTCCACCTGTAGTGTTTCTGAAGTTGTTGGCCCAAAGACTCTCATGGCCAAAAGAGAAGGTTCTAGAATGGCTATTGTCCTTCTAGCCAGTTCTAAGCTGTCTCTTCTTGAGTTGTTCTCAGGTCATGGTCTAGCCATGCCTGAGGCTGGAGCAGGGGTCCAGGTCGTGGATGGACCCACTGACCCACAGGATAGCAGCCGCCCCATGATCCCCTCGCTTCTTCCCATCAGCTGTCTGCAGCCATGGAAGCCACACAGAACCAATGGTACTGATGTTCCCTGCCTGGGAGTCAATAATTAACCTGCTTCAGGAATTTCTGCTCCAGAACCGGTGCCAAGCCTGGCAGCTGGGTAAGCCATTGCATCCAGAGCACAATTCCAGAAGAATCAGGAGCCTGGAGCAAATATTTCATGAGATGCATGGATAGTTCACCTATTGATGGCCTCCCTGGGCACATTTGTGTCACCTGCAGGCATCCAGGGACACTGCAGAACACCCTGGTGTGGTATTAGTAGCATGCTGGGGCCTCATGGGTGAACCACACCCAAGGGTCAGCAGAGAGGGTGACACACTGAGGCGCAGCTGCAGGTGGGTGGACAGGCAGGAAGGGTGCAGGTGGCGGGCAGGTGGAGGATTGGAGAGTGTGGTGGCAGAAGCTGGCTTCCTCGCCGGCCTCACACAGCGCTGGTCGTATTCCATGTAGAAGAGCTTGTGCCCAGTTAGTGTTTGTGAGTGTCTGAAGGTGAAGAGACTAACAAGAAGTACGACTGAAGGCTAAAGTAGGTGAAGGGTAAAAGTAAGCGCAGTGCATGACCTTCACAAGCTCTCCAGTGCCCAGCGCCCTCCCTGCAAGCCTTGCTGAGTTCAACCAGAGGCACTGGTTGCCTGTTACAGGCAAGACCACGAGCAACCTGCTAGGGTGACCACAAATCTCTGCCTTCGCCTTTTGGGAAGTGGATGATAGACGTCTTGGGCAAAGGGACACACCTTTTACTGAGGACTACAGTGCTATCGCAGGCCCATTTTGTTCCTGAGCTGGTAGTTTGGGATGATGAAGCGTGGAATGCCCCCAGAGTGCAGAAAGACACACAGATGAGGCGTGGGGCCAGCAGAGCTTCCCCGACCCTAGCGCAGAGCACAGGTTCCCGCTCTTCACTGTGAGCAGAGCGGCGGGGTCTGCAGACACAGGCATGTTCCGAGGCCAAGCCCGGGTTCACTGAATCTGCCCAAGCTTTGTGGAAAGAGAAGTTGGGCAGGCAGGGAGGTGTGGGGTGGACAGATCGGTGGGGTCAGGGCATCCTAAAACCCTAAAATGCTCTCTTCCTAAAATCCGGATTATATATCAAACAGAACACCCTTGCTGACAAAGAGAGCCCTTGGCACTTACTTAGACAGTGCCATGCCCGAGCCAGTGCTCCCTGATTCCCAGCTGAAAGTTCTCCATGCCGTTCCCAGGTGGGGGAACCTCCTCCACTGCATGTCCTTAAAAAAGATATTTTGAAAACTAACTTGAATGAGGTCCATATTCTTATTCAGGTGGTTTCATTGCTTGGAAAAGGAGAAATGATCTGGTCTGGTCTCAGACATGCCCTCGGGGGCTTGATCTCCCGGGGTAAAGGGGGCACTCATGCTAGGATCATTGAGGTCTCCAGGTGTGATAATCAGGCCATAGATGCTTCAGGAGGGTGAAAAGAAGAAACAATAATATGTGCCTCTTGGAGCCAGTTCAGGCAAGGATCTTCCTGGAAGGCTGAAGCAGAGGATTTCCTTTGTACATTTGCATATATTTCATTTGATATATTCCCTATATCTAAAAAGTTGACTTAGCAATGACTTCTGAGCTGCTGGACCAGGAGATCTTCTAGTCTCACAGCCATACTTGCTTGTTAGTTCAATCTTCTCATCTTCTACATCTTGCCCATCAAGGGATATCCCTTCTTATGGTGCTATATAGCTCCTGGCCTCCCAAGGAGGTAGTCTGAATTTTTCCAAAGAAAATCCCAAACTTAGCACCATGAAATTTGCACCATGAATCTTGCTTCTGATCTCCCTTGACAGTCCAACCCAAGTTCAAGGTCTGGTCCATGGGAGAGACTTCCAAGTTCTTGAGGACGTCAACTGGATTTATTTCTACTCTTGCCTTCTCCAGGAAAAATGTCTCCGAAGGCTGGGTTTCTGCTGTCCCCACCCAGGACACCTCCCTCGGAATGGCTGCAGGGCGCCCAAGGGTTTTGAAGTGTGGGACTCAGCACGGGATCCCGATGTGCGTGGACTCCAGGTGCGTGTCAAAGGCGGCCATCCTTCCCACTTGAGTCCCTTCTCTGTAGGCTCAGAACTCTAGGGTGCGGGTGTGGGCTCAGGCACATGCACGGGTGTGCAAAGGCAGCAGAGCGAGCCCGGAAGAGTTAAGACAGCGGCCCCCAGTGATTCGGAATACTTACGCATTCCCTGTGATAAGTTAGAGAGGCGGCGAGGGGAAGCGAACGGATACAATAGTTATTTTCTCAGGATTCCAAGACTGAATTAATTGTGTACACCTTGAGGAACGTGTGGGAGACACAATAGCAAAGCTTCCTTTAAAGTCGTCTTATTAAGGGAGAAGCGTCCTGGCCTCTCTCTCTCGAAGGGAGCCCCGCTCTGCCTTATCAAACACAAGGTGCGCGCGGGATGCAACAGGTCCCTTCCTCCAAAGCCGCTCGCTCACATCCCTCGCACCCCTGCAGGCTTTGAAATCAGTGTTCAAAGTGGACTTTCTGAATTCATGAAAACCCACAGGTCTGTAATCCATCCCTAATGGAAGTCAAACATGACACCAGCAAGATGAAACACAGTGGCCTCCCCCTCTGTTCACAGTAGGTGTCTACGGATAATAAATATTTTATTTTACTACAAAAACAAATAACTAAACATACCCCCTGTGTTTGTTCTGAACTCGACAGTAGCTTTTGTGAGTTTACGGTATTTCAAAGCCCAGCGAGGAAACCGTAGTGTCACGTTGGTAACTGGGTGCGCTCGTTCAAAAGAAAACCAAAGCCGCTTTCATTCTGTACAAACCGCGGATTACACGGTGCCAGCCGGGGCCCCTCTGCGGAGGGACTTGGTGGCACTCTTCCGAGCGCCGGTTTGGGAGGGGAGAGCATCCAGGATTGAAACAGGCGAAGGGCCCAGGGGTTTGGAATTAACCATCCTTGGACCTGGTCTGATCGACTCTCCATAACCAACCTTCACAAGAATCCGCCAAGTGTCTATTGACTGGATGCTGTGTAGACATCACCTTCTGCTTGTCAGAAGGCCGGAGCCTGGGGTCTTTGGCGTCCTTGAAAGCAGAGAGAAAGATGTGGGTTCTAAGGCTACTCACCTCTAGGAAAATTCAAAGCCAACTTTGATGAAAATTATCCCATTTCAGAGTCTCCATCAGCCAATAGAAATTGTACAGCTATAATATTTAATGCTGTTGAGAAAGCACTTTTGATGTGCCACAATCTTCACATCTAGTAGGTGTTGGGTGGACCACGTGAGTGACATCAGGTATTTATCTATTCACGTCACCAAGTTCAATGACGATAAGTTCGGATGTGAGTTGTCTGGGTTGCTGGTGGCACTAACAAATCTTCTGGAATATTCTTTGACCTTCTGCTTCTCTTTGGTCATGTTACTGTGACTAAAGTGTAGAGGGAAGATTTTAAGGTGACCCAGTCTTCAATGCATTTGTACAAACTCATGGCGAGATGTAGTTGTGCCCCAGGATTTTGTTGAGGCAGTGACCAGCATTAGGGGTGACTGCAGGCCATCTCCCCATGAAAAGAGCCAGTGATGGCGTCATGCTGCTTCGATTTTCTTTTAGATGCCAATCAGACCCTTGCTTCTGTTGTTAAAAGCATGGAGATCAATCTGGAATCTTACAGAAGGACGCCACAATAGATTGTCATCTTGGTATACAGTTGCAACATCTGCTCTGCCTCCATAGTGGTTAATTGTGTGCCAATTTGAACAGTGTTTTGGGATGAGATTAACATTGAAGGCAATGAACACCGAGTCAAACCGATTGACTCTAGAACATAGGTGGGCCTCATCCAAGCAGTTGAAGGTTTGAACAGAACAAAAAGACCGGCCACCCTGAGCAAGGGGCAGTTCTGTAGCAGAATGCTTCCCACTGCAACTGCAGTCACCATGGGCTCTCCTGGCTTTCCAGCCGGCCAGCCCTCACTGCAGATGTGGAAGCCTTCTTCATGGCTGTAGGAGCCAGGTCCTTATAATTAATATCATTTCCTCTCTCTGTGTGTCTCTCCTTATACATATCTTATTGTTTCTGTTTTCTCCTAGAACCCCGATTCATCCAACTTCCTCGCTCAACTCAACAGGAGCAAGATAAGATCGAATGAGAAAAGGAGCAGGGACATCACTGGCTAGCTTGCCATTCGAGTAAATTCCACCCAAAGACCCAAGAAAAAGCGTTCATTGGAACCTGCCTGAGCTCTGCTTCCGCGCTCCCCTCCTCCTTCACCAAGGATAAGACACAGTCACGTGAATTAACACTTTGGATCCATTGCAACCAGCTGCGACTGGCATCAGTAACATTTTGCTCTATGTCTTCTCTTAAAGACTTCATGAGAAAGAAAGGAGGGTGCTGATGCTCCTGGGGAAAGGACCATAAATCGCCCCACTGTCCTCCTTGTGTCACTCCTCGAAGATCGCTTTAAATCTCATGATGGATTACTGGACCTATGTTAGCACGTCCTCCTCCTCCTCCTCTGAGCTCATCTTGTCTTCTCCTATTTCACTTGCTGTCTCTAAGTGGCTGGATGTCATTGTGGGGAGGTGGGGCTCGTGCTCAGCATCCTCTGTCCTTGTTTTCAGCCTGGAATTATCACAGTGGGTTCTGATCCATGGGTGAGGCCCCGGCAGGAGAATGAGAGGGATGTCACAGGTAGAATGGCAGTGTTTGAGGTGTCCTTGGCTGGCTGTGTACCTGGCAGGACCTCTCTACTCCCCCATGTGGAGTTTCCGTGCCCTACCCTCTCTGGTCCCCAGGACTGGATGCCCCTCCTTCTCTACGTCCTTCTGGGCTCAGGGGTGGTAACAGCTCTGTTGTGGGGAGCCCTGGCAATATCCCTGGTGGTTTCCCATCACCCCCACATTCACCCCTGTAATTAGATCCTTCGTAAATCATCTCTCTTGAATTCTTTTTTGCCAGTGAGCCATCTGTTCCCTGCTGAGACCCTGGCAGATTCCCAGAGGGGATATTTATTTTTTTTATAATGTATGAAGGGTTTTTTGTTGGTTTGTTGTTCTGACCAGAAAATGGCTTGGGTAAAGGCAATAATAATTGAGGGTCTTATTTCAATTCTTAGAAAGGCACCTTGGTACATGGAGAGCAGGGTGGTTTCAATGTAGATGGCACGAACGCACTCGCTAAATAAATAGCTAGGACGCTGGGCCCTCTGTGTGCAAAGTGCTAGAAAGATCCAGGAGCTACTGGCCTGGCCCTCATCTGCTTGCAGCGATTGGCCACTGCCCGGTGATCACCTCGCAGAGTCCCGATGCCAGGACCACTCTGCAGACGGAATCCCTTCCTACTGTGTAGAGGAATGTGTGCAAAGCAGAAGAGCACTTCTGACACAGAAAGCAGAAAACTGAAGGTATCCATGATCTCCTTTGGAACAGTGTTTATTTACACTTTTGCACTAAAAATCTCACACTTAGGCCCAGATCTTCACCAGCGAAGGACAGAAACCAGAAGCGTGTGAGCGGGCAGGTCAGATGTCATGCCCAGATGTCACCATACAGAGCAAGTCTGCCCCGCGTGCCTCGGTCATTTCCCTTGAAGGCAACAGCTGGACCAGAGACCCGGAGACAGTGGGGTTCATGGGCTGCAACCCTCCTCACCTTAGCCTGAGCCGTGTTCCTGACCACAGAGCTGCCATGGCCCCGCCAGCACCCTGATTTTGGTCCAGTGTTACTGATTTTACACTTCTGACTTCCAGAACTTGATAGAACCTTTTCCACTGTGGCTCATTATCGAGTTCTCATTGCCCTTGGGACAATACCAAACAAAACAGAGACGAAAACCCTCAAGTGCGTGCACATGCACATATATGTGTATTTGCTTTCTGTAAGAAAGTACAACAAACTGGATGACTTCAAACAACAGAAATGTGTTCTATCAAGTTCTGGAAGTCAGAAGTGTGAAATTGGTATCACTCAGGGTGTCAGCGGGGCCATGGTGGCTCTGTGGGCTCTATGGAAAATCCCTGTTTTGCCTCTTCCAGCCTCCAGGGGTCGCTGGCACATCCAGGCTTAAGACCTCCTCACCCCCATCTTCCCATGTGGGCACCTGACCTCCTCTTCTTCTGTCTGTCAAATCCCCTCCTGGCCCCTCTTCTAAGGGCCCTTGTGATTGCAATTGGGGTCCACCCAGATAATTAGGGATGATCTTCCCACCTCAGGATCCTTAATCTAATCACATTCACAAAGTCTTTGCCATATAAGGAGATAGTCACAGGCTCCAAGAATTAAGGGTGCCATTGCGACACCTACCACCATCCAAACACACAGGTACACCCATGTACACATAAGCCTTTTAAAATATCATATGTAAAAACAGCACATATGCTTATACTTAATTTTACAGATATATCTCAGGGATCCATGTATACTCTATAAATGCTGTGTATTTGATCAAGTTTTCGCCACCTGGGCTTTTGGCTCCTTTGCCCCAGGGACCCAGTCTCATCACCTCTGCCCCTCTCCTGGGCATGGGTGGAGAGCTTTATAAATCTCTGTATGAACTCACAAACCTGCCCACTGCCTCTGTCTTTCTGTACCTTATGGCTCTTTCTCACTGATGGGCAAATGCCCAGTGTGTGCTAGACCTGGAACAGATGCTGGGTCCTCTTTGCTCTCTCCTGCTGGAAGCTCCGGTCCTGGGACCTTCTAGAGGGGCTCACATGGCCACCTCACAGAGCTCTCCTGTGCTCAGGGGCGGCCCTGCAGGACAGAGCTCAGCCCTTCACAGAGGCCAGGACTTACATGCCTAGAGATGCTTCCTTACAGGACTAGAGATAAAGGCCGCCACCTCTCAGAAGAGAGACTTGGTCGCTTACCCAGCTGGGTACAGGCTTACTGTGTGTCCCTGGCTCTCTTTCTGCCTGAGTCCCCAGTTCTGATAGGAACTACTGTGGCACTCCAGTGGTGCTGAACCTCTAGCTATGACAGCCTCACATGTCACAAAGTTACTAGGTGACATGGATATAAAATGGGCAAGTAGAAGCAGATCTTCCCTGGATGGCTTTCCAGGTACTTCTGACTCTTCCCACATCAACCCAGTGATGTCTATGCGTTCCCCCTTGGTTGAATGAAGGGCACGCAAAAGATACTTCCACTACCACATTCCCTGGGTGCTGTAAGGGTCACCTTATTTGGAAAAGGGGTGATGCAGGATCAGAGGGGACCTTAGCTTTGACTTTGCAGGGGTGGCAGGAGGAAGTGGACTTTGTGGAGCTCGTAGGCTGGATGCTCAGCCAATGCCTCTGTCGTGATACCCAGAGGCCTGATGGAGTGATGAGGACCTGGATGGCTCCGCACCAACTCAGGTATCCACCATACAGCACCTGGTAGCTGTGGAAGGCAGGATGTTGAGCTCACTCCGGTCTGTAATTCACATGGTTTCAGCAAAAGGACCTAGGTCCAGCTTTTAAAGTGAGAAGAGCAATTTGTACAAGTTTTCACCTTGTGAATTCCAAACTCTGGGTCTGTCCCCCCAGAAATGTGTCTGATGCCACACACTTGACCCTGGTGTGTCCCTGGCCACCTGGACTCAGGCTTTGTTCCTTGTCTGGGTTTGTCTAGTTTGCAATATACCATGATAATTGCCCAAGTCCTGTATCTGTATGCATTCTGGTCTACCCAGCCAGTCCGTGGGCTTTGCACGATGAAATAAGACCCTAAATACTCCTTTAATGCAGTTTTGGGAACTTTTTTTTATGTGTTCTAGTGGTTTATATCATCATTCCTACTGTACTAAAATTTACATGCCCTTTTCTAAAAAAAAAATTCATGTAAATTTTTGTAAGCTCTAGGTTTATTTTATGACCCATAAACTTAGACAATATATTAAAATCTTGGAAGAATTTAATATCAGCAGCAGATTATCCTTAAAATAACACCCACACCTAATTCTTGGGCATTATGGAGACAGAGGCATATCAAGTATGTTAAAAGGTTTAATAGCTGTTAGTAAATTTTACTGCAGCTGTCAATAATTCCATAATATATTGGGCCAGTTAATAGGTCAATGGAACATATTTATATCTTGCTATAAACTGTTTACCCAAGAACAAACTAATTTCTAATGATAATGAAACATGGAGTCAATAAATATTAATTTTAGCATTTCTAATTTAAATGCAACTTCTCACATCTGCCATAAATGTTGGGCTGGCAGCATTAACACACACATTACTGGTTTTGTGTACCAAGGGCAAATGTGTTAAAAACTCACTATTAGATTTAGCCATTAAGACAAGGTTTGTGGGTGAGACAACCTTCAAGGTGTGTGATTCTTTGTTATTAGAACGAAATAATACTTAGGATATCGTCTGAAATATTTGTTCAACCACTGTATGACATTTTCATATTTCTCTTAAAATTAGCATATTTAAAATTTTCAGATTTTTAAAATACACTTTTGAAAACTCATGGCCAGTTTTTATATTTAATATATTTTGAATGCACAGACTAGTCATTTCCTTGATTTTAATTTTCTTCACTTGGTTGTCTAAGATTTCACTTGAGTTTTACAGTTGAACTGAATAATCCTAATAGATGTGTGTCTCACTTCATGCTATGGATGTGTTTCTTGTACAAAGAACAATGACACAGATTAATTGTGTTCCCAATACATTTGAGTTGTTAGAAAATGGATCGTCCATGGTGAGTTCTTTTGTAAAACAGAAACACTTGGAAAATGCATTTTTATAAGATTTTTTTCATCCCATGGAATCTTCTGAAGAAGAATGTACACACATATGGAAAAAATGTTAGGGAATATTAGTTGTATCCTTTAATTGTAGAGAAGATATCATGGTGTACTACTTCAGTGGACAAATACTTAAGGATCTCTCTGCCTGGTACTTTGCAGGCATCTCTCCTTCCCTTCAAACCCCACTCCTCCCTCTTTACTTCCATCCACACATCCATCCCTTTATCCATGATCCATCCCTCCATCCACCCATCCATCCCTCCATCCATGCATTCATCACTCCATCCATTCATCCATTCCTCCATCCACCCATCCATCCATCCCTCCATCCACTCATCCATCCCTCCATCCACCCATCCTTCTCTTCATCTACCCATCTACTCATCCATCCCTCCATCCACCCACTCATCCATCCCTCCATCCACCCATCCATCCCTCCATCCACTCATCCATCCCTCCATCCACCCATCCATCCCTCCATCCACCCATCCATCCCTCCATCCACCCATCCTTCTCTTCATCTACCCATCCACTCATCCATCCCTCCATCCATGCATCCATCACTCCATCCATCCCTCCATCCATGAATCCATCCCTCGATCCACTCATTCATCCCTCCATCCATGCATTCATTCTTCCATCCACTTATCCATCCCTCCACTCACACATACATCCCTCCATCCCTCTATCCTCTCCATCCACCCATCCACACATCCATCCCTCCATCCACCCATCCACTGTCTGTTCACATCACTGATGTTGCCTGAGTTGCCATTGCACCCAGGACCCTGGCTGAGTTTCACTTCTTTATTCTCCCAGTATCACTTGCTATTATGGGCATTCCTCAAAAATTCATAAGCCAAAATCCTCACCCTCAGTATTTCAGAATTTGACTGCATTTGTGAGGACACTGGAAGGACATGGCCACCTACATGCTAGGTAGAGAGGGCAACACTTGGATCTCAGACTTTCAGCCTCTGGAACTGTGAGAAAATGAGCTTCTGTCTCACTGTGTGGGACTTCGCTTTGGCAGCTCTAGCAGACTTGCTCAGCCACAAGTCCCATTTTTTCATATAAAAATTATGTTAGTCTAGTTTTGAGGGTTTAAAAGAAGTAGTATAGATCAGGAATATTTCCATAAAGAAACTAGGGGTCTCAGCCCTGGAGCTTTTGACATTGGGGTTGAAAGCTTCTTTTGAGGGGCTATCCAGGGCATTGCAGGATGTATAAGAGCATCGTGAGCTCCACCTACTAGTTTCCAGCAGCATTATCTAGTGGAGACAATCAATCATGTCTCAAACACTGCCCAATGCCCCCCAGGCTGGGGTGGGGAACAAAACTTTCCCCAGCTGAGAATGACTGGAATACACCTGCATTGATGACATGTACACCCACTGTGTGTGCCTGTGTCCATAGAGATGCAGCATTCTCTGCGTACATCCCATAAAGAAGAACAGAGTGGAAGGGGCCTCAGAAATCACTTTTCAGTTGAGGTTGCAGACCCAGCAAGAAGGGCTTGGTCCATGGCCACTGGGCATTGGTGACAGAGCCAGCACCAGGATGCAGCTTCAACCTTCTCCCTGGGCCTGTACTGAGTCACCTCCCTCTTCTCCATGGGAGGCCAGAGTGGGCAGAGGTTGGTGGACATTAGCTGCTAAGGCAGGTTTGCAACATCCGGGAAACCACGGAACCCCAGGACCCGCCCACCCTAGGAGGCTCCTCGTTTCCCCTCTTCTTTTTCCAGTCCAGATCATTCATGCATGCTTCCCTTCCAGCTGCCTTGACCTCTGAGGCAGGTAATTTGTGCATTTTGATGGTAAAAACAAAGACAATCAATGCATAACCAACACATAAGGAGGGCAGTCCCTCCCTGACTGGCTCCTGTACCTTGCTCTGCACCTGGCAGGCTCCAGTTTTCTCCCATGCCCTTGGCTCCCACCTGAGAGTGGCCAACAGGAGGAGCTGGCAGTAGTTCTAAAGGAGAAGGGAGAGGTCAGGATTTGGCCTCTCCTAGAGCCCTCCTTGAGAGGCTGTGAAGTGGGCATGACTTCATCTGACTGAGGTCCCCTAAATCCCTGCACTATGGTCAAAGCCCTCATTACTATCCCTTCCCTCCCTTGTTTCTTCAGGCCCAGGTGGATACCACTTCCAACCATTGCTAGTCCCTGGGTTTCTTCAACCCTTGCTGACCTCCTCTGCCCACATCTAGTTACATAACCCTTCAGCTAAACCCTTTGCCTGCACCATCCTGTCTATGGGAACCTGACCGTGGAGACCTCCCTCTGACTTCTACTGAGCCAAGCCTCAAGCTGGTGGCTATTGTCACCTAGCTTTGTGAAGGCCACTGGAATCTTCCAGTTTCTCTTTTATGCTTAAACTGACAGAATTCCTCCAATTAATGTGTTATATTAAGTATTAGTCTTTAATAATCTAGTGTTTTATTAATATGTTTTAATATTTAATGCTAACATTTTATGTGGAGTTCTTAGTCATATTAATCTAGTAAATTTTGCTAATAAAATTGAACTTTTTCCAATTTTTTCCTTCTGAATAGTAAAGATTATGGAAGAGGAAAAATAATTAGATTTCTTTAGGGTAAGTGATGGGAGGAAGGATTTATTTCCCTGAGAATAATTTTTCTTTCCCATCCTCTCCTGATCGCCTGTCTCCAGTAAGTAACTTGTGATCAAAAATTGACCTGAAATGCAAGTAGGTGAGTATCTGCCATGTGCCTCTTGTACCATTCTTAGGGGTTTAGAATTCGAAAAGCCATACAGAAAATCTAAAGATCCCTTAGGTTTATGGATAAAACAATGGAGCCCCATTATTTCACAATCCTCGTCCCCCTGACAACACACACACACACACACACACACACACACACACACACACACACACCTAGAAGCATAAGTTGGCTGGAATCTTGACATAATCTGACCTTTGCATTAGCAATTCAGTCATGCTGAGGTGCAGTAAGCTCACCTAGGATGGGAAGCCTTCTCTTTGCCTCCAGAGTTTGATGTGATCTCCATACCTCCTCTTCCCACTTCATGGAAGCTGTCCCAGGGTGGAGATCCACCAGAGTACCTGGTAGGATTGGAGATCAGATGTCCCAGAGGGAAGACCCGGCCACAGTGCAACCTTTGTGTGTTGTCACAGGACCCTTTCCCAGAACCACCTCCTCTTCCCCATTCTCCTGCACTGCTTGGGGCCCCTTCCCAGTCCAAAGTCCCTGCAGGTCTGCCCGGGCCATGGAGACTATGATCTGGAATGTTCTTCTCCCACCTGCCTTTAAACTTGCTTTCCCTGGGGACCACCTTCTCCTGTTGACTTGGCCTTGAAAATGGTACTATTTTCAAGGGATATTTAGAGGCTTTGCACACCTGGTCCTTCTGCTACTCCCCAGGACCTTCCCCGCCACCCCTGCTGCTTCCTGAAACCTCCTCAAGCTCGCACCTCTGCCTCTCCAAAGCCCGGAGGTGCAAACTCTCTGCTAATTCTATCCTTTCTGCCTCAATCTCCAATTTCGTTCCCCCACCCCACTTTGCGTCCTTAGTTAAATATTTTTAAATTATTGAATCATAAAAGAAGAGGATATATGACAACCATTATTTCAATACCCCAAGTTAATATTTCGTACCTCATACCTTCTTTTCAGTTCCCTTTTAATTGCACCTGTGTTGTTGTGTGGTTTTTGTAAAGCTTCCTAATTTAATATTCAGAGCTGGCTTCTATAAAGAAAATGGGGCTTCCCCATGAGGGCCGTTGACCTACATGCACCTCCTTCCTGCAATTATTCTTACTCTCTCAGAGGTCAAGCAAGTTTCAGTCTTCAGGCCCCCAGAAACTGGAGCTGCCCTGAGCGCGTTATTCTTGAATATCCCAAGGTATTGAAGCTCTTTGTGTTCAATTTAGGTAGGTTGTATATGTCTAGATATTTGTCCATTTCTTCTAGGTTTTCTGATTCACTGGAATATAAGTTTTCAAAATAGTTCCTAATGATCTCCTGGATGTCTATGCAGTGGGGATAACTCCTTTTGCATCTCTAATGTTACTACTTTGGGTCATTTATTTCTTTTGATTAGGTTGGCTAAGTGTTTATCAATCTTGTTAATCATCTCAAAAATCCAACTTTTTTGGTTAATGCTTTGTATTTTTAAAAAATTTATTCTTTAAAAAAATTATTCTTTATTTCATTAATTTCTGCTCTAAATTTAATTATTTCCTGCATTCTTCTGGCTTTAGGGTTAGTTTATTCCTGTTTTTTATGACCTTGATATGCATCATTAGGTTGTTTCTTTGGAATCTTTGTTTTTTTTAATGTAGATATTCTCCTATAAATTCTCCTCTTAAAACTGCCTTCATAGTATCCCAAAGATTTTCATAAGTTCTATCTCATTTTCATTTATGTTTAGGAATTTTTAAATTTCTCCCCTTATTTCTTCTATGACCCAGTCCTCATTCAAAAGTATATTGTTCAATCTTCATATATTGGTGTAATTCATCTGTATTTTTTGCTTTTTATTTCTAATTTTGGCCCATCATGATCTGAAAAGATATAATTTTTGAATTTGCTAATACTTGTTTTGTGCTCTAGAATATGGTCTATTTTGGAAAAGGTTCCATGGACAGCTGAATTTATCTGTGGTTGGGTGAAATACTCTGTAAGTGTCTGTGAGGTTCACTTGATTTGTGATATTCTTTAGGTCTGCAGATTCTTTACTGAAATTTTGTCTGGATGACCTGTCTAATGTTCATAGAGATGTGTTGAAGTCTCTCAGTATTATTGCATCGGGGTCTATCTGAGGCTTAATATTAAGTAGTGTTTGTTTCATGTAAGTAAGTTTACCAACATTTGGTGAATAAATGTTTACTGCAATTATATCTTCTTGTTGGATTGTTCTCTTTATCAGCAGAAGTGACTCCCCCTTTGACTCTTCTGATAAATTTTTGCTTGATTTTTTTTGTCAAATATGAGAGTACTGATCCCACTTGCTTTTGATCTTCATTTACATGGAGTATCTATTTCCATCATTTCACTTTTATTCTGTGAATATCTTTGCCTATAAGGTGAGTTTCTTGTAAACAGCATATAGTTGTATCTTTTAATTCATTTTTCCAATCTATGTCTTTTAATTGGGGAGTTGAGACCATTTACATTTAGTGTTAATAGAGTCTTCGTTGCTTCCCATCATTTGGAATTATATCTTCTGTTCGATTCCATTTTATTTCTATTTCACATAGTTGATCTTCTAATAGAATTTGTCCCTTCTCTAGATTGGGAGCTTTCTTTTTATTTCTTCTTTGTGTGTTATTTCTTTAAGTGCTTTCTGTAGAGCTGTCTTAGCCACGAATTCTTATAGTTTCTGTTTTTCTCGGAAGATTTTTATTTTTCTGTTGATTTTCAAAGATAGCTTTGTTGGATATAGCAAACTATGTTGGAAATTGTTTTCTTTCAGGGCTTGGAGTACATCAATTCAAGGCCTTCTGGTTTATAGTTTGGGTTGAAAAATCTGGAGTTATTTTTATTGATTTACCTCTGAGTGTGGCCTTGACTTTTTCTCTGAGGCTTGTAAGATTTTATTCTTGACTTCTATGTTAGTCATTTTGATGATGATGTGGCATGGAAAGATCCTTTGTTTTTTGAACTTTTGCCTTTTTACATGCTTTTAATAATAAGTTTGTTTCTTATTTCATGTTACCTTTTATATACTTTTATTGGTGCATTATAGTTTCACATCCTAATGTAAACCATAGTGATAATGACATACATGTACACACCACCTAGTGGGCTTTCCCCCAACTCCCTCCTCATTCCCCTCTCCTTCCCCAAACAGGATATTGATTGACATTGGTATTCTCACATATGTACATAATGTCAATGGAAGTAATTCCTTCATTGATCCTCCCTCTCCCTCCCCTCTTCCCCTAGACCACCTCCCAGGCTCCACTGAAGTTTCTTTTCCATTATCGGAAGTCCCTTTGGTATCCTGACTACTCCCTAGCTTCCACATACTAGAGAAAACATATGATTTTTCAACTTCTGTGACCGGCTAATCTCACTTAACATAATGTTCTTCAGGTCCATCCATTTTCCTGCACATGACATTATTTTATTCTTCTTTACTGCTGAGTAGAAGTCAATTGTGTGTATATCTCATAATTTTATAATCCATTCATCTGTTGATGGACACCTAGGTTGGTTCCATAATTTGGCTATTTTTAATTGTTCTGCTATGAACATGGATGTGCATATACTATTGTAATTCTCTGATTTCAGTCCCTTTGGAAAGATACCCAGAAGTGGTATAGCGGAATCATTTGGTGGATCCATTTACAATTTTCTGAGGTATCTCCACACTGATCTTCACAGCGGCTGTACTAATTTTCAATCCCACTAACAGTATAGAAGATTTCCATTTTCCCCACATCTTCACCAGAATTTATTTAGTTTTTGACTTCTTGATGATCGCCATTCTGATTAGGGTTAGATGTGGAATCTCAGTGTAGTTTTGATTTGCAGCTCCCTGATTGCTAATGATGCTGAACATTTTTTCATATATTTTTTGGCCATTTGTATCTCTTCTTTCGTGAAGTGTCTATTTAGTTCAATTGCCCATTTCTTGATTGGGTTTTTTTTTAGTGTAAAGTCTTTTAAGTTCTTTGTATATTCTAGATATTAGTCCTCTATCAGAGGGATTTCTGGCAAAGATCATCTCCCATTCTGTAGAAGTTCTCTTTAGACTCTCGATGGTTTCCTTCGATGAGCAGAAACTTTTTAGTTTAATGCCATCCCATTTATTAATTCTTGTTTTAATTTCCTGAGCTATGGGGGTCGTGTTGAGGAATTTTCTACCTGTACCCATATGTTGCAGTGTTGGACCTATGCCCTCCTATTGTAGCTTCAACGTCTCTGGTCTAATTTCCAGGTCTTTGATTCATCTCAAGTTGACTGCTGTGCAGGGTGAGAGATAATGATTTAATTACATTTTTCTACAAATGGATAACCAGTTTTCCCAACACCATTTGCTGAAAAGGCTGTCTTTTCTCCAATGTATGTGTTTGGCACCTTTATCAAAAATCAATTGGCTTTAAGTGTATGGATTTGTTTTTATATCTTCTGTTCCATCAGTCTATGTGTCTGTTTTTGTGCCAATACCATGCTATTTTTATTACTATAGCTCTGTAGTATAATTTGAAGTCAGGAATTGTGATGCCTCCTGCATGGTTCTTATTGCTGAGAATTGCTTTGGTTATTCAGGGTCTTTTGTTTCTCCATATGAAATTTATGACCCATTTTTCTAGGTCTGTGAAGAATGACATTGGTATTTTGATAGGGATTGTATTGACTCTGTAGATCACTTTTGGTAGAATGCCCATTTGATAATATTTATTCTGCCTATCCAAGAGCAAGGGAGATGGAAAGACCCTGTTTTGATCTTATCTGTTTGGGGTTCTGGATATCTCCTGTACATGAATGTCCATTTCATTTTAAAATTTTGGAAAATTCTCTGATACTATTCTATGAAGAGGTTATTTATGCCCTTGGTTTGCATCTCCAGACCTTCCTCAATTCCAGTTATCCTTAGGTTTGGTCTCTTGATGTTTTTTCAGATTTCTTGAATGTTCTGATCATGATCTTTTACTGTCTTTATTATTGACTGAGTGTTCAAGATTAAATATAATATACTCTCTTGAAGTATTAGCCAGAGAAATTAGTTAAAAGCAGTAAATTAAAGAAATAACAATACAGAAAGAAGCAAAATTATCTCTGTTTGCAGATGGCATGATTATATACTTAGAAATCTCAAAAAACTCAATCATAAGACTTTTAGAGCTGATACACAAATTCAGCAAAGTAGCTGGATACAAAATCAACTTAAAAAAATCAATTGATTGTTTATACACTAACCACAAATCCACTGCAAAAGAAATCTGGGAAACAACTTAACTCACAATAACCTCAAAAAATACTTGGGATAAATCTAACCAAGGAAGTAAAAGGCCTCTACAATGAAAATTATAGACCACTGAAGAAATAAATTGAAGAAGACCTTAGAAGATGGAAAAACCTCCCATGTTCTTGGATAAGCAGAGTAAATATTGTCAAAATGGCTATTCTACCTAAAACAAGCTACAGATTCAATGCAATTTCTACTAAAATACCTATGTAATTCTTTAAAGAGATAGAAAAAAGTCCTAAAATTCATGTTAAAACAAAAGGCCCATAATAGCCAAAGCAATGCTGAACAATAGAACCACATAGGAGGGACCACAATTTATGATTTCAAATTATTCTACATAGCTATAGTAACAAAAACAGCATGTTATTAGCACAGAACAGACACATAGAACAATGGGATAAAATGGAAGATACAGAGACAAATTCTCACACTTATAGCCAGTTGATATTTGACAAAGGTGTCAAAAGTATACGCTGGAGAAAAGACAGCCTTTAACAAATAGTGTTGGGAAACCTGGATTTCCACATGTAATAGAAGGAAATTAGACTCCTATCTCTCACCTTACACAAAGTCAACTCAAGATGGATCAAAGACCTAGAAATTAGACCAGAAACTTTGCAATTACTAGAAGAAAACATAGGACCAAACTCTCCAACATACAGGCACTGGTAAAGATTTCCTCAATAAGACCCCTAAAGCTGAGGAAATAAAATTTAGAATCAATAAATGGGATACCATCAAATAAAAAAGCTCTGTGCAGAAAATGATTCAATCAAGAATCTGAAGATAGAGCCTAGAGAATGGGAGAAAACCTTTGCCACTAATCCTCTGATAGAGGACTAATACCAACAATATATAAATAACTAAAAAACACCAAAAATCAAATTATCCAATTAAAATAGGCTGTTGAATTAAGTAGACACTTGTGACAAAAAGAAATACAAATGACTAACATATCTATGAAAACATGTTCAACATCATTAACAATCAGGAAAATGCAAATCAAAACCAGCCTGAGGTTTCATCTAACTCCAATTAGAATGGCAATCATCAAGAATACCAACAATAATAATTATTAGTGAGAATGTGGGTAAATAGGAACTCTTCTGTGCTGTTGGTGGAACTGAAAATTAGTACAACCACTATGATTACCAGTATGGAAGTTCCTCAAAAGACTAGGAACGGAACCACCATATGACCCAGCCACACCACTCCTCAGTGTCTTTCCAAAAGAATTAAAATCAGAATGCTATAGTGATACAAACATACCTATGTTCTATAAACAGTACAATTCACAATAGTGGAATTATAGAACCAACCTAGGTGTCCATCAACAGATGAATGGATAACAAAAATGTGCTATATACACACAATGGAATTTTACTCAGCCATAAAGAACAAGATTATGTCATTTACAGGGAAGGGAGAAGGAAAGAGTGGAGTGGGATTTGGAGGGAAATATACTAAGTGATGTGTGCATGTATTTATATATCACTTTGAATCTCACTATGATGTATAATTACAATGCACCAATAAAAGTGTTTTTTCAAAGCTCTTTGTGAGCAGGATCCTGGTGTTGCACAGTTGGACACTGGGGGATAGATCCATTTGATCCCTTGGTGTGGGACCTTAGGTAAGCCAATACTTTGCTATTACAAACTACACAGCAAGAAGCAGCATGTTTATACATTAATCTTTGTCCACATTTCTTGTTAGTTCCTCAGAATCGACCTCTAGGAGGAGAATGGCTGGGTGAAAGAGGAAAAATGGATTTGTATTTCTTGGTCATCACTAGCAAATTGCTTCCCCTGATAGAGCAGGTGCCAGTATGATGAGAATTCTACCCAACTGTATCCTCGCCAGTGTTTGAAAATAAACATTCTTAATTTTCTGTCAATTTAATAAGTGACAAATGGGATCATGTCTTTTAGCCTTTACCTACTTAATTACTTGCATGATTGGACCTGTGAATCATAACTATCTCTTTGTATTAACTTTTTGTAAATTCCCTGGCTATCTCCTTGAGTCTTAGCATTTTATTAATCAACACATTACTACATATACATTTTTCTGAATTATCTTAGTTGTTGTGTGTCATGCTGGTTTGAAAGATAGTTTCCCCAGTGTGATTCATGCTTTTTAATTTTTAACATTGGAAATTTTTTACATGACAGAATTTTTGACGTCACACATTTTTTGACATCAGAAGTTTTGAAAGCATGTGTGATCATTGTGTTGATGTTCTTACTATGTTGTTATCTTTCCTTGTTGTTGTTTACTTAGAATGGGGTCCTGCATCAAAAATCTCAAATCATATTGTTTATTATTTGACTTTCATATTTAACTTATTATTTCACTTAGTGTTTCTTTTACGTAGGATGTAAGAGGAATAGGTTCAATATTTATTTTTTTATATTTAGCAGGCCAGTTGTCCTGGTACCATTACTGAACAATCAACCTATCCCTCCTGGGCTTGAAAGACTCCTTGATCACATCTCAAGTGCTTACACATCTTAGGCATCACGGCAGCATGACCCTTTCTGTCCCATTGCTGGGCCATCTGTTCCTGGACACTGTTTTCATTACTGCAGATTTATTATGCACATTAATATATAGGAGGGCAAGAGCTTGCTCATTACTCTCACTTTGACAAATTTATTCTTTTCTAAAATTCTCATTTTCTTAAAACATTTTATTATGAAATATAATGCATGTATTAAAAATTCATGAACCATAAATGTAGAATTTAACAAATTATTGAAAAATGAACACCCATTTAAATACCACCCAGGTCAAGTAATGAAACACTGGAGTTCCCAAGAGGGCTTTCAGGCTAGGCCGAGGCCCAACACCCAGCTCCTCTCAGAGGAGGTCATCATCCTGACCCAGATACCCCAACCCTGCTTCTCTTCATTATTTTCATCTACCCACATATATACTCTGAAACTCTAGAATGTAATTCTTCACACTTTTAATTTACATAAATGAACTTTATACAAAAGAACTTAACTGCTCTTTTTAGCTGACTTATTTTGTTCAGTGTGTTGTTTTTAAAGCTCATCCATATTGCTATGTATAACTTTAATTCAATCCCTTCATTGTAATGAAATATTCCACAGAATTGACAGCCTACCATATATGTGTCTGTTCTGTTCTTGGTGAAAGTTTGGGTTGTTTGGAGTTTGGGGATTTTATGACCTGTGCTGCTGTGGATTTCTCTACACGTCTTCCTGGGCACCTGTACATACACGTTCTCATGACTATACCTGACGCTCTACATACTGTGCCTCAGAGTCGATGCATAAGTTCCATACTGATAGATAATGCACAAAGACTTTCAGTATGCGCAACATATTTACAGTCCCACCAACAGGGTGTAAAAAATTCCCATTGTACCATCATCTCACCATTACTTGGTATTGATCATCTTTTTCATACTAGCCTTTCAGGTGGGCATTCCATAGCATCTTATATGTGTTTATATTCCTCTGATGACGAATGAAGTTGAACACCTTTTAATTTGTCTATTGGCCACTTGGATTCATTCCTTCGTGAAGCGTCTGTTCCTGTCTTTTGCCCGTTTTTAGGTGGGCTGCTTCTCCTTGACATGTGGCTTTATAAAGATCTTTATATACTCTAGGTTGGAGCCTTTTGCTGGCATATGAATTGCAAATATCTTTTCCCATTTTGTGGCTGTCCTTTCATATTCTTGATGATGTCTGTGGATGAAAAGATGCTCCTTTTTTAAGATATTTAAATGTGTTTCTGGCTGCTTTAAATGTCCTATTTAAGAAATCTTTTTCTACGTTGAAGTCATGAAGATGTTTATGTACAATGTCTGCTAAACACTGTATGTTTTTGCCTTTCATACTTACATCTATAATCACTTTGACTAAAGTTTTGTGTGTAGGGCGAGGTAGTGATCCAGTTTAATTTTTCCATATAGGAGACCCAGTTTTCCCAGCATTGTTTTTGAAAGTCCATCCTTGCCCTCACTGTTTCATAGTTACACCTTTGTCATAAATCAAGCACTATGTATGCATAGTTGGCTTCGAACCTTTTAATTCAGTTCTGTTGTTCTGTTTGAATTTAACTTTGCTAATACCCACCACATTAATTAACATAAAATTATAATAAACATTAATTTCTCATAAAGCAATTCTTCCTACTTAATCTTTGCTTTTAAGATGACCAGAGCTATTCTTGGCACTTTGGATTTCCATATGAATTTTTCAATCAGCTTTATAATTAATCCACAAGGAGATCCTCTTTAGATCTACCATATTCCACTCAGAGTCAACCGATCAGCCTAGGTGGCTGACATCTTTATGCTAATGCAGCATCCACTTCACAAATGTAGTTCACGTATTCAGTAGTTACCGCATCTTAATTTAACTAGTTTTATAGATTCGATGTAAAAATCTTCCTATTTTATATGCACTGTTTTATTCCCATGTGCTTTATTTTGAAAAATCATATCACAAATGATATTTTAAATTTTTTTCTTTTATTTTACTATATAAAATTTATAATAATTTTATATGTTAATTCTATTTTTAGAAAAGTTTTAGAGTCATTTATTTATTAACTTATTAATCCTCTGAAAATTCTTTGAGGCCGTTGATATACCCAATTATATATTTTTTATTTTATTTACTTTTATCATTTTAAAAATGACAGTTCTGTTTCTTCCTTTTCAATCAATCTCTCATCTTCTCTTTGGCCATCTTGCCAGCTGCACTGGCAAGATCTTCCAGGACATTCGAGAAGAGAAATGGGGACAGTGAGCATCCTGCTTTTGTTCTTTATAATTTAGCTCTCCAGATGACATTTAGAATATTTTTTCAACCCAAATAAAGTTCTGTTGGGCTTTTGTTTGGTATTGCAGTTTGCCACCTACATCATATCAATCTTCATACCCCGGAGCTGGTGATTTCTACTTATATCCATTTAGAAATATCGGGACATTTTCTTCCTATGGGACCTGTATCTTCCTTAAAGGTGCAATCCTAAATGCTTACTTTGATTTTTACTTCCTAGCGTGAGAGGATGTCAAGTCCAGACATCTTCTAACTACTAGCTGCTGAAATCCAGAGCAGCCCTGGATGCTCGCATCATTGTCCCGCATGTTCCCAAATCTATGTTATGTCATGCGGTTGACTCTTTGGGGTTTTCTAAGTTAATATAATATTTTAAGCAAATGTCCACATTTGTATTCTCTTTTGAATACTTATATCTTTTAATTCAGAGTTATTTGGTAAAGGGTAATTTATAAACTTTCAAACAACTTGATGCCATCATTATCATTTTGTTAACATATAACATTAAAGACTCTTGCTTATGCTGTTGCCACACTTAGAGTTCTATTAAAGTTTAGATTTTCTTCCATGACTTTGTGTAAGGCCTGCCATGTAAATAATTTTTACATATTTAATGGGTATTTGAAGAGTGGTAAAATCTTTATTTGTTAGGTACAGATGTGTGTGCGTGCTGTACGTGTGTGCATATGTGTTGGTCTCATACATGTACATGTACATATAAAAATTATAAAGTATAACTCTAGCTTGACTCTACTCATATAGCAATGCTTCTGTCTATATTTCTTGAACTTAATTTTGTCAGTCAGCCCCCCAAGATCACGTCTTTGTCTTTTTGATTTTCTAATGCTAGAGAAAGTAGATTGAATCCTAACTTTATGATTGTGTATTTCATTAATTCATATTTTCATTCATAATTATTGTGCTTTTAAATAGTTTGATTTATGTGTTCCCTGGATATAAGAATTATGTTGATTTATGTTGTTCCCTGGATATAATGCATACTTCCTGGTCTTGTGGTAATATTTCTGCCTCAAATCCTACTTAGTCTGTTTTGAATCCTGCCACATTTGCTATTCTGTTTGTGTGCATGGGACTGTCTGACTCTTTACTCCAAAAATGTCTATAGCATTTGTTTTAATGTGTGTATAAGCAAAGCTGAACTGTGTGTAATTTATGTTTAGTCATCTGCAAATCTTTTAATAGAAAAATCCAAGCCAGTCACAGTTGTTATCTTCACTAATATGTTTTGGCTTTATTTCTGTCCCCATTCCTTTGTTTTGTTTTCTATTTGGTAATAAAACTGAATTTTAATCCTTTTGGTTAAATGCTCCGCTAACGTGTCTTCCAGGGGACTGGGACTGGCCACACCACATAGCCTCTCTCCAGCTGTGCTGGGGAGGGGTGTCAGAGCCAACAGCCTACAGCTATACTATGGCCCTGGAAAGGAAGACTGGTGCAGACTCCTCCCAGTACTCCTCCCAGTACTCCTCCCAGTACTCCTCCCAGTACTGTAGACTCTGCAAGCAGATTCAAGATCCTACAGAGCTCACAGCAAAGGCTGAAGAGGGTGAAACGAACTCTTCTCCTTTCCCATGATTGCTGTGGTACAGCTGGGGAAAATGCTAGTTCATTTTTAATGAAAGAAACAAATATGGTGTTGACAAAGTACACACCATCTGAGGACTCAGCTCAATTTGCTGAAAGATGATGTCAGGAACCCACATCCAGCAAAAGCAAAGCGGGAAAACAGAAAGGTGCAGTAGTGATTCTGTCCTGAGTGTCATCCTCCCGACTAGTTGCAGTCTGCTCCTCACGGGCCACGTCCACCCTCCAGCACTGGAACACTTGCTAGGGAGCCATCAGCTCATCCCACAGAATCAACTTCACCTCTTCTGGGTCCTGCAAGCAAAATTGCTGTAGGGAGGACAACACCAAAATGTATCATTCATGAAAAAAAATTAATGTATTTGAACAAAACATTTGTCTAATGGTTTTTATTTCCTATGTGAGTTATTTCATAAATTTAGCCACAAGGAACAAGGGACTGATGTCAACATACCCTAAAGCAACTCCTAATTGTGCCAGCGGCTGAGACTCAATCTTCTCGTCTGTACAATGGGTACAGCAGTACTGGTTGGCCAGGTGCTGGGTATGTTGAGAGACATGGCATAACCTCAAGTAGATTAGCACTGACATGTAATCATTTCAGCCGAGTTATTGTAGTTAAGGAAATAGCCAATTTAGTAAGTTCAAGAACACACACATGCACACACATATCAAATCCCTTCCTGCATAAAATAATTAGGAAATTATCTGGTTTTCTGATAGAATCCTAACTAAAGTACAAAGAGAAAAAGGAAAAATACTAAAAAGTAACAGAGAAAGAGACAAACATGTCATCAACACAAATTAAACAAGCCAGGCACAGTGGCGCATGACTACATCCTAGCTACTGGGGAGGCTGAGGCAGGAGGATTGCAAGTTCAAGGACAACCTGGGAAACTTATGGCGAACCTGTCACAAAATAAAAAATAGGAATAGCTGAGAATGTAGCTCAGTGGTAGAGCACGCCTGGGTTCAATCCCCAATACCACTACACACACACAAACACACACACACACACACACACGAGGAGACTAGGATTTGAATGTTCACTTGCAATATGTGACATACTAGAAATTGGTATAGCGTTGTCTTCAAAAAGAAAGTGGTTTGAACCATAATTCTATGCCTTTTTAAATTATTATTCAAAATTGAAGACAATATACATGCATTTTTATACTTGCAAGCACTAACAATACTTCCTACTCTTTCTTAAAGGATATTCAAGATGCACTCCAGCAAAACATAAACATGAATTTGATAAAGACAAATATGTGAGGTAAGAGAAATAATGATGAGCAAAAATGCTATAAAGCAATTTAATTTTAATTAATCTTCATACTCTGAAAAACTTTCATGGAATTATTAAAAACTGATTACTATGAAAGTAGAATAAAGATCATTTTTTAAAAAATATAGACTTTCATTTAAACTTGGAATATGTAGAGAAAAATGAGACATGTATAAAATCTTTTGCCATATTTGAAGGAAAGAATAAGCTATAGTTCAGAATTCTTAGCATTTATGCAAATTAGAAAAATGGAAATAGTATATTTAAATTATAAAACATTAGAGCAAATAATTAAAAAAAGAAAACCTTATCCATATAGCTAAAGTATGGTAGAAGAAAAACAGCAAGGAAAACAAACATGCCAATTAATCCAATATATGCACACTCATTAATTTTGCAGATTGAGAAAACAAAGAGCAGATTAGATAAAAAGAAAAAAACAGCAATGTGCTATGTACAAGAAATACACAATACATAACATGATATGGAAAAATGGAAAGACTATCAGGTTAAAAATAAAAGAATAGATGCCTATGCATTTGGTAAAAGGTATCAAGTGTGAAAGAGAAAAAAAGATAAAGAAAAAACAAAGAAAGCAGAAGTATTTTCAAAGTCGGGAAAGGTACAAATATCCATAGACCTATGAACATATTTAATTTTTATTTTATTTTTTACCCTATGCTAGGGATTGAACCCGGGACCTCACACATGCGTAGCAAGCTCTCTACCATTGAACTACACCCCAGCCCTTAAACATGTGTGTGTGGGGGGGGTATGGGGTTGAATCCAGGGGGTTCTACCACTGACCTACATCCCAGCACTTTCCAATTTTTGTTTTTAATTTTGAAACAGAGGCTTGCTAAGTTGTTGAGTGCTGACCTCGAACCTGTGATGCTCCTGTCTCAGCCTACCAAGTACTGGGATTAAAGGTGTGCACCAAGCCTTGAACGCATTCTTAATTCAGCTGTAGAAGGTATATTGCAAACCACCACAATGGAGAGCTACTCTATTTTGCTAATTCAGATTCATGTAAGATAGCAGCAAGTGTAAAAATTGACTGCCTGCCTATCCTTGATGGCAAACCATTCCTAGAGAACTTTCCTTTAGAAATATTAGCACAATTGCATACAGCTGGAGGTGCAAAGTTACTCACAGTAGCATTGTTCATAACAGCTAAAAACTGGAAACAGATTTACTGTGCATCAGAAGGATGGTGGTTAACTAGATTATGGTACATTTATTCTATGCAGCTATCAAAATAATAATATTAAAAAGTAAATAATACTATGCAGGCATCAAATCTAATGATATTTAAATAATACTGAAACAGGTGGAAGATACGTTGACGAGTGTAGCAGAATATGAAGAATATTTCATGAGCACAAACTTGCATGTGTACGAATGGTACACACCAAATTATTTTTAGTAGTTATCCTTGAAGAAGCAAGTGAATTGGGGAGGCTTGATGAAAAGAAAATATATTTTGACTCGGTATGATTCTGTGTTATCTGATGGCTTTTTTTTTACAATTATTACTTTGTTAAAATTTTGATAAGAAAAAGGGAAAACTATATGAGAAATTGAGAGCACCTGTAAACCTTTGTTAAAGGAGTTTCAGTTAATATCAAGGGGCCTCTCATTACAGTAGTGGGGTTGTAGGGATTTGTCTTTGAACTTCTTAGGTGGATGGGCCGATGTCGAGGCCAAAGGAGCATACACCAAGACAAGAAACACCTGCTGAGAAAGGCTAGTATGAATGTTGATGGTTACTTTAATTAAGAATAGTTTGTTATGAGGTTGTTGTTTCCAAATACTAATTACTCTGATTAACTTGGGTGGAGATAGATATCATTTAGCACTTAACAGGAGCTTGTTTACTGTCTCGTGACTTATTCTGTGTTACTTCTCACTATGTACTAAGGCAGTTTCCTGTGTTTTAACTCACTTTATAGACACCTCGTAGTCATGTATTTACCAAGTAACATCTTGGTAAGCATCTCTGTCTCTTTCGCCTGCACCGAGACATGACTGAAACAGAGTCAATACTATGGCCTGGGAATCATAATCCATTGGAGCAACAAGCAGGCATGAGACACGTGTTGCCGCATGGAATCAAACCTTTAATGCTCAGTGGGCTTCTCTGAAATCCCAAGGAGAGAATAAGCATTTTAGCACAACAGGATAGAGTAAGTTGCGCAATGAAAGAATGAAATATAGATCTTAAAATTTCAGAGCTTTACATCAGCAGTGACATTCTGTGGGTCTATGGTGGCATTCTCCATACAGCTATCATTATAGGGCCCCCCAAATAGACAGGCCCCCTGTGGGGTTCTGCCAGTCTCCTGGCAGAAGGGGGAAAAAAAGAAGTCCTGGGGCACCACGCAGGTTCTAGCAGTGTCTGCCTCAGAGCACCAAGTGTAACTTCTGCTCCCATTTCAGGGGCTGAGAGGGGTCACATGACAGTTACTGAACCAGGGGCATTCTGCCTCTGAGCTACACCCCCAGATCTTGTTATTTTTTGTTTTGAAACAGGGTCTATCTAAGTTGCTGTGGCTACCCTCGAGCCTGCAATCCTCCTGTCTCAGCCTCCCAAGTACTGGGATTATAGGTGCGCACCACCACGCCTGGCTTATTCCCCAGTTTTGACATCAGCTGACGGATGGCTCTGCCACCTGGGCAGTGTTGTTTCGGTCATCCCAGAACTAAATATGGACACAAGTAGAAAATTCTAATCAGATCGCTTTCTGCACAAAATGAAAGACAGAACTAGAGAGACCTTGCCAGCTTCCTGGCAGTGTCACAGACAAGAGCGCCACTGTGGGGCAGAGGTGATGAATGCCGTGAACTTTGACTTCTGACCCTAAATACGCTGGATGTGCCTGATATATGCAGATGATTATATACCCCAAGTTAAAACCATTTCGAATATTCCTTTTACTAAAGAAAATTTCTGGCAACGTGCACAAGGTGCCCCAATTACTGCCCACCATCTTCCTCCTCCTCACCCTCTGCCATTGCCCCAGACACCCGTCATGAAGGCTGCGCTCCATGAAGTTCCTTGACACGCCTCTCTGCAGTAGCTCTTCTTCCTGGCTCATCAGAAATCCTCAGTAGATGTTCACTGAAGACTCATAGATGAGCAAAGGTGCAGGACAGAGGGAGGGGGCGGAGGGGGCTCACTCATATCACATCAGGCAGGAAAAAGACTTCCATGCAAATCAACAGCTGTGGTCTGACCTTTGTCTTTTATTTTGTTGACTTTTGGAGCGTTAAACTTGAGAAGGGAGACATCGAGATGTGACTTGTGACTGATCCGAGGAGCAGGCTACCATATCTTGAGACAGAGGAAGCTGCAGGAATGGGAGGCAATGTGTGGCTCTGACATCTGTAAAGCCACACATTGGTGCATTTTCCTGAAGCTGGGTGAGTGGGGTGTGCCACCTCCAAATGAGCAGGTGGAGTACATTCTGCAGGTTAGGCTACTTCTTTTAAGTATTAATCAGAGAAACCGAATGTGCATGCTCATGCCCACAGACTGGCCGCGGGAACTGTGAGCTCCTCTCTGGTGAGGGCACGCAGCATCCTCACTGTTGGCAGTAAGAGGATCAAATTCCAGCTGCAAGCGAGGACTGCTGTCCGGCATGGTGGCTTCCGTCGTTCCTGGGCCCATGTCCACTGGCTGTGAAGTTTGCAAACGTATCCAGCTTCCTGTCTGTACAGCCGGACTTAGGATTATTTTTTTTAAAGCCCTTCTTTAAATCCAACTCCATTTCTACACTGGCCAAATTGAAAACATCAGTCCACCCTCCAGAGCTAACCTACTTTATCATGATTTATGCGTGGGAACGCTGGGCTTGCCAAGAAGCACAGGACCTCTGCCCGGTATGAATAATTGCAGCATGGAGATGAAGTCCATTACATGGGATAATTCTGTACATGGCTGGATGTATTTAAAGGAGAAAAAAAAATTTGAAAAGATGAGACTCCTGCTTCCCACAGACAGGAGTGAAAGAAGGCTAGCCGACAAGGGTGGACGGCCGCGGAGTTCCTAAAGAATACGAGTACGGAAAGTTTCTGAGTCCTTCCCAAAGGTCAACTTGACAGGAGTTCTTGGCGCACAGCGGGGGAGGGCAGCATTGTGTTAGTAAATGTTTACCAGCCAGTTTTCCAAGGGAGCCCTGGCTTACAGCCTTTGCCAATTTCTGCAGTGTAAATACTGCCACCAGGCAGCACACCCAAAGACAGTATTTCACCAGACAAGCAAAATTGGCATGGTTAGCCTTCAGAGTACGGATAGTAGGAAAATGGAATAAGATTATTAGAAAGTGATTGGGGGGGCACTGAAATGTATATTGGGGTACTTTTTTGCTACCGGGGATTGAACTCAGGGGTCATTCTGCCTCTGAACTACACTCCCAAGACTTTTTATTGTATTGTATGTATGTATGTATGTATGTATGTATGTAAATATGTAGGTATGTATTCATTATGGCACTGGAGATTGAGCCCAGGGTAATTCTACCTTTGAGCTACATCCCCAGCCCTATTTTACTTTTTATTTTGAAACAGTCTCAATAAGTTGCTGAAAGCCTCACTAAATTGCTGCTGCTGGCCTCAAACTTGTGATCCTCCTATCTCAGCCTCCCAACTACTAGGATTATAGGCATGCACTGCTATGCCTGGCTTTTTTAATTTAATTTTATTTTTGAACCAGGATCTCACTAAGTTGCTGAGGGTTTTGCTAAGTTGCTGAGGATGACCTTGAATCTGCAATCGTCCTGTCTCAGCCTCCCAAGTACTATAATTACAGGTGTGCATCACCACGCCTGATTATTTTAGGGTACTTTCAAAAAATATAACTTATTTAAATTTTTTTTGCGGTACTGGGGATTGAACCCAGGGGCGTTCTACCTCTGCGCTACACTCTCGGCCCTATTTTTTATACTTTATTTTGAAACCGGGTCTCATGAAGTTGCGGAGGGCCTCACTAAGTAGTAGTAGTAGTAGAGAGAGAGAGAGAGAGAGAGAGAGACAGGGGGAGAGAGAGAGAGAGAGAGAGAGCTGAGGCTGGCCGCGAACCCGGATCCTCCGGTCTCCGCCTCCCAAAGCACTGGGATTACAAGCGTGTGCCACCACACCAGGCTAACTTATTTAATTTTAAGCTTACATAATTTAATATTTAATAATGGCTGTGTTTAGCAACGGGTTCACAAGATTCCTGAAAACTTATCCAGGCTGGTGCAGAGGGTGCGTGTGCATGTGTGTGTGTAAGAAAAATGATCTACGCTCTGAGGGTGAGGGGCGTCCTGTAGTGCACTGTGATCTAGTCCACCTTTCCTAGGATTTGCTTGCAGCTTGGCCTGCACTCAAATTGGCAGTGTAGAGCGGCCATCCTTTCAAGCAGGAGCCAGCATGCAGGGCCTGTGTCTTTGGGCTGAATCCTCAGAGAATTCAAACTCTGTGGTGTGTGTTTCTGAAAGTAAGTTTATCAGGCACACTTTTTCCCCAGTATCTAAATCCTTTAAGGCGTTCTTGCTTTGGTAAGACGGAGTGATCCCGAGTGGTTCGTTTCCTTACATCATCTCTAAAGCAGAAACCCGAGAAGGTAAGAGACTTGGACGCTTGTCTAGGATGGTCATTAACACACAGTCAGGCCCCCTGGAGCTGGTGGTACATGATGAGGAACAGAACATATGACCAAGAGGCACCGTCGGGGTGCAGAGACAGCAAGAGGGCGGAGCCTTAGGAATGCGCTCCTGTGCTCTGGAGCTGCCGGGAGCAGGTGGCGAGGGAACACAGCCTGGGCCTCACGTTCCAATCCGACCTCCCCTCTCCCCTGAATCTACACCAGGGACAGTGGAGCAGCCAGCACTTGGCTGGAGTAAGGGCACCAGATATCTGTGTGGGTTCACACGTGGACGGGAATGTGCTCCACAGGGCTATTTCTTCATGTTGGACGAAGTGAGCAGAGGCTCAGCTGGTGATACCAGCTAACCGCACTGAAACACAGACCCTCCTTAAAATGAGGGGCCCCAAATACTCATGCTGGAAATAGTGAAGAGCAAGCCCAGCTCCTGCCAGGCCAGGCCTCTCCCAGGGCCACTGCCTGGATCCCACTCGCAGCCTGGAGAGGAGGGAGACAGTCTTCCTGAGGGTGTTCAGGACTTTGTCAAAGGCTCCCTCTGGGGTGGGATGGTCCACCTTGAGGGAATCCATATTTGCTGCAGCATTAGCTGAGGGGTTCCAGGGCATTCGGCAGCACCCCATTGTCTTCAGTCGTCCTGCACACCTGGATCCCTGCAAGACTTTTTTCTTATTTTGGTACTGGGGATTGAACCCAGGGGTGCACTACCACTGATCTACATCCCCAGCCCTATTTTATCTTTTATTTTGAAGCAGGGTCTCACCAAGTTGCTGAGGCTGGCCTCGAACCTGTGATTCTCCTGGTTCAGTCTCCCATAATATTCTGGGATTACAGGCATTCACTGCTGTGCCTAGCTCCTCTAAAGCTTTTTATTGATATCAGCAGATATAGTAGCAGCTAGACAACTGATAGATGGTGAAGGAAACTTGGGGTTTCTGGGTAATCTGTAAACCTCAGCCAAGGGGAGATGAAGGGTGTCCTAATGTGGAGGTTCTAAAAGACCAAAAGGTCAAGTGAACATCTGTCTTCTTTATTTTCTGTATTTATGGTACAGCAAGAAGTTTTGATATACACGCACCTCATTAAACGATCACTATGGTCAAAGAAATTGACATGTAGCCCTTCCAGAAACATGTGTGCGTGTGTGTGCATGTGTGTGTGTGTGTGTGTGTGTGTGTGTGTGTGTGTGTGTAGTGAGAGCGCCTAAGGTCGAGTCTACTCTCCAGGCAAATTCCCAGCGTATGTGACTGTTGACTATAGTCCTCATCATGCTCTGGGACAGAGCCCTCCACTGAGCTCACAAAACCCAGCTCTGTACCCTGCGCCCTACCACCGCCCCACAACCGCTCTTCTGTTTCTTCATATCCAACTTTTTGGAATATATATATTCTATGTACATGTAAGATCATGCAGTATTCTCTTTCTGTGTCTGGCTTATTTCACTTCATATAATGTCTTCCAGTTTCACCCATACTTTTTCAAATGGCAGATTTTCCTTCGTTTATTTAAGACTGAATAATACTCTGTTGTACGTATGTAGATATGTAGGTGTGTGTATTATATTACAGATGTATGTATGTATATCACGTTTTCTTTATTCATTCACCTAGGAATAGACACTAGGTTGCTACCATATCTTGGCTCTCATGAACAGTGCTGCAATGAACATGGGGGTGCAGATTTATGTACGGGGGGCTGATTTCATTTCCTCTGGGTGTATCCCAGCAGAGGGATTCCTGAGTCCTGTACAAGTTCTATTTTTAAATTTTTGGAGAGCATTTTCCTTTACCGTGAGCCATGTGTGCAAGGTTCCCTTTCTTGAAGTTCTCCAGGTGGGCTGGATTACCATCTGAGGTGTAGGTTCAGCTTGACCACTTACCAGCACGGCCTCTGGATAGAAGGTTCCAGAGGCGGAGCAGTGCCGGGACACACAATCCCCACTGCGCTGGGTGTGGAGCACAGTGACACGGAGGGAGGACATTAGATCAATGAAGGAAACAGCTGAAAGCATGAATACAATTGACCTGCTCAGTGGCGAGGAAACGTACTCACGCAGTAGAAGAATGGTGAAAAGTCAATTCCATTTTTGAAAAACCTGTCAGATTAATTAAAATACAGTGTAGTACAGGGGAGCTAATTAATACCCCCTCAGCCTCTCTCTCCTTATCTGTGGCTTTTGTTCTCTTCAGCCCCCTCCCGCACTGGATGGCGGTCTGGCTTGCTGGCATTGCCTGCCGAGAAAGTTTAGCGCCCGGTAACAGTGAGGTAAGGTGACACCAGCAATTAGTGTCTGTTTCTAGAACAAATAGAAACCAACTGGCTATTAATGTTGTCATTTTTAATCTTCTTAAATTATTTGATTAAGATAAAAGCACAAAAGCCGGAACATGAGACCGCTCTGGGTGGCATAATTGATCTTCAAAATTGTCCTGTTTTATTTTGCATATTGTCAAAAACGGAAGCCGCTCCTGCAGCCTTGCATGAAGACATTCGTAGGAATTATTAACGCCATGACACCAGATTACCTGCGAGATTACGCCGAGGTACTTGACCGGGTTGCCTGTCAACACGTAGGCAGCTCCTACTATGCTTGTTAAGCATTCTTGATTGGCCGCGACAGCCCTGCTTCCCAAGGGGAAACTTTTAGGATGAAAAAAAACATAATCAGAGGGGGCCCTGCCGAAGACAGAAGCCAAGAGGATTCCAAAACGGACCACCGTGGGCGGGATTGTTTGGGAAGTCTGCACAGAGCTTGTCAAATGATCTGTCTGTTGCAATTATTGTGATGAATTTGCCACACGGTTGCATCTTGGCGCTCCCATCATTTAGCGGCGCATCACCAGGAAGCAAGCACAGTTCTCTGTTTGGGTCCCCCCGATGCAAATGAGGAAGAGAAACAGGTGACTTTTCACACGTGGGGCCTATTCACAAAGCCCTCCGTCTACTCGCCATAGTGTGTCTTCTTTCACAGATCCAGGGATTTCATCTGTTTGTCTAAATGAAAGTTGTCATTGACTGGGAAGTATCTCTCTGGCATCCCCAGGACTTGAGCTTGCAGAACACCACCATGGTGACCAGCACAGGACAAAGCTTCTTCGTCAAGCCCATCCGATGCTATTTCACAACGTATGTCAATTTCAGCTAGCAAATTAGAATACAAATTGGAAAGCATTTTCTATTTCAGTCACTGGAGAGAATTTACATTTTAAAAGGCCCAGTTAAAATATTAGGTGGAGAAATTAATGAGTTCCCTGAGTTATAAAAAGGGGAAGAAAAAGTTTAAAAAATCAAATAAACACAAAACTCAGATCTGGGGGTCTGTTGTCAGCCGGTGTGATGGTGTTCTGCCCCTGGTGCAGGCATGGTACTGAGGGGCTAGCATGAGTGTTGTGTGGGTCATTTGTAGTCTATGCTGATTCCTAGCAAGGTGGTTTTTATCCCAATACAGGAAAATCTTGCTTAATTAACAAGGTACACCCAAAGAATGAGGGGCCCAGACCCTGCTTTAAATACAAGGGTCTGGTATTCTCCTGACGGATGGTGCTCAAACAGCACAGGTGGCAAGAAGGCCCTTGCTACCAGGCAGCCACCTTCCCTAGGGCACGAACTATTAATGAGGTCCCTGCCGATTGCATACTCTTAGGTACTACTTGAAAGCTGTGCAACCTTGGGCAAGTTGCTTAGACCTTTGTGTCTCTGTTTCCTTATTGTAAGAGTGCTGTGTGCATGTATGTCCCTATCACTATGAACTTCATTATGATGCACCAATAAAGGTATGAAAAATAATAGGAACTGACTAGGAGGGTTAAAAGGATCGAGTGAGTTAATGTTTGAAACAACTTAGACCAGAGATGCCCCTACTGCACTCATGGAGAAGTTGCTAATTAACCGTAACAAAATATGATGAGGGCTCTACTAAAAGGAAGCACTAGAGGAGTTGCTAATTAACTGTAACAAAACATGATGAGGGCACTACTAAAAGGAAGCACTGAATGTTGTGGATGGGTGTGATAGTCAATCTAGTTTGTCAACTTGACCTGATCATGACACACCCAAGATCATGTGACTTTGGTTGTGTAACAGCAGATTAAACAGAAAGCCTGCCCTGAATGTAGGCAGCAGGATTCTGATAGGTGCAGGACTTAGATAAAAGAGGGAGAAGCCGCGTAGAGCAATGCGCGACTCTTTCCGAAGAAAACGCATCTGCTCTCGCCTGATATCGTCGGCCTCCGGCTCATAAAACTGGAACTTCGCCGTTTCTCTGAAGAGCTTCTTGATCTTCTGCTCTCGTCTGAGATCGTCGGCCTCCAGCTCTTCGAACTGAAACTTCACCATCGTTTCTCCGAAGAGCTTCCTGATCTTCACATCTTGGACTGGGACTGAATTAGTGGTTGCTCCGATCCTAAGACTCCAGCTCTTAGACCGCTCGACCAGCTACTGGTTCCTCTGACTCTCCACGTGCAGTCAGAACTTGGGACTACATTGCTTCAAACTGTAAGCCCATCTGATAAATCTCTTTTTCAAATATACTCATTCTGTGAATTCTGTTAATCTAGTGAACCCTGTCCAATACAATGGGGGAGACCAGCTGTCCAGTAATAGCTCTCTCTCTCTGACAAAACAGGAGAGTTGGCCACCTTAGTGAGGAAGCAGAAGAGTATGTGATTGGATCATGGGAATGGAAGGCTTTCAAAAAAAAAAAAAAGCCAGTATGGTGGCACATGCTTGTAATCCCAGAACTTCAGTACTTGGGAGGCTGAGATGGGGGGATTGCAGGTTTGTGGCCAAACTCAGAGACCTATCAGGGCCCTCTGCAACTTAGCAAGACCCTGTTTTCAAATAAAAAATAGAATAGTGCTGGAGTGTGTAGTTCAGAGGTAGAATGCCCCCCTGGGTTGAATCTCCAGTAAAACACACACACACACACACACACACACACACACACACACACACACGAGTTGAGCTGTAACTTAGAATAATTTTGATGTTGCCTAGTGGACAAGTTGGTGCCCCAGTCTTCCAGTAGAGGAGAGCATGAACCTGTGCACGGTGGCATGGAGTCGTAGGGGGCATGGCTGGATGCCTGCTGTTTCTCCAGTGCATCTCTCAGGAAGCCTAAAGATCTCTTTATTTATCAAACACATTATATGCCCTTGATGTTAGTAGTCCATTTATTTAAAACACTTTCAATAGGAATGAGAAAGAAGTAGTCTCACATTAAATTATACATTTATTACAAGCTTCATTCTTATTTGAGAAATGTTAAAACATTGGATGCTATAGGAGAATCCAAAATCAAGTAAACATTGCATGTAACAGAGCCTGCCCTGGTACTTCTGGAGCATGTCCGGAAGTGAGGACACTGGCCAGCAGTGGTCACCACATCAGGGTGCCCTGCACACCACCTAGTGGCTTCTCTCCCTGGACTGAGCTAATGAATATTTATTTGAACTTGCTGCACACAACCAGAAACAACTGGGGGCTGTTGGAGGATTCTGGAAACCAGAGCATTTTACACAAATGTTCTCAACATTTATTTAGGAAGAAAAAGATGCCTATAAAATAGTAGAGATACTTGGGAGGCTGAAACAGGAGGATTGCAGATTTGAAGTCAGCCTCAGAATCTTAGGGTGACATTGTTTCAAAATGAAAAATAAAGAGGGCTGGGGGTATAGTTAGGAGGTAGAGTACCCTGTGTTCAATCATCAGTATCAAAATAAATAAAAAACAGTCAAGAAAATATTGTGAGCATGTTGCAAATACATCAAAGTGCGTTCAGTTCGTGCCGCAGGGTGTACTTGGAAGGTGCAGGTGAGTGTGGGTGGCACTGTGAGCCTGTGACTCGTCCTGCAGGGATCAGGGGCCCAGGAGGACTGGGAAGCACAGGCCTTGCACAGCCAGCCAGACACTTTCCACTCACTCCTGTGCATGTTGGTCCATTTGTCACTACTCTGCCCAACCTTCCCCAAGCCTTTTAAGCTTTAACTAAAAGTTCAACTTTCATTTTCTTTACTTTCATTTTATTTTTTATTTTTTTGGCAGTACCGGGGATTGAACCCAGGGACATTCTACCTCCAGGCTACACCCCCAGCCCTATTTTTTATTCTTTATTTTGAAACAGGGTCTCACTAAGTTGCGGAGGGCCTCACTAAGTAGCTGAGACTGGCCGCGAACCTGAATCCTCCTGTCTCAGCCTCGCAAGTACTGGGATTGCAAGGGTGCGCCACCACACCCAGCTTCAACTTTCATTTTAAATGTGTATTTCTTTATCCTTGACAAGGATAAGATTTTGCCAACCTTTTAACTTAGAACATTTTTCCTTGAGATCGCTGATTGAATCTGCTTGCACCAGGCTGGGTGTGGATAGCTCACTCTCTGGAGGAGGCCGACCCCTGGCCCAAGTCATTCCACTGCCCACTACGTGGATGGGGATCTCAGAAATCCACATACAACCTCATGGAAGGGTCCAGACCTGGGAAGCACACTCAGTCAGCTTCTCTTGGTTTACCTGGGGGCACATACACTCATACAACTGCATACTCGCACGCATGCACACACACACTCTTACACATACACGCACACACACACTCATACACATGCACACGTACACTCATACACATGCACACACACTCATACACATACACACACAGTAATCCACATACACACACACTAACCCGCATACACACACACTAATCTACATGCACACACATACACACACACACACGTACTCCAAGAGGCAGTACATGTCAGAGCCCCCCATTAGACACAGCCTCATGGTCAGCTCCACATCCATCTCCCACCAGGCCTCCAGAAACGGCTTCCAGGTATCTTGACCAATTCCATCCTCCTCTAATTTTTGCTGAATTCCTGGACAAATCAACAACCTTGTGTTTCAGCCTTCTCAGATGATCTCAGAATTAACACCCTGGTTGTTTCGTTTTGGTAAATATTAATAAGCTGTTCTTTTACTCCATGATTCTCTCGGCCAACATCCTTACTGCTATAATCCAAAGCAACTGACCACACAACTTAGAGGAAGTGAAGAGCAAATAGCGCACAGTTTTTTGGAAATCTCAGAGTTTCAGTCCATGTCAGGCTAGGTTCCATCTGCGGAGCTCAGGGCATGGTGGTGGCGGCGGGAAGCAGAGAGAGAGGGAGAGAACAAGGGCTACACCCCTACACCCCCAGCCCTATTTTATTTTATTTATTTATTTATTTATTTATGTATTTATTTATTTATTTATTGCGGTACTGGGGATTGAACCCAGGGGCATTCTATCTCTGAGCTGCACCCCCAGTCCTATTTTTTATTCTTTATTTTGAGACAGGGTGTCACTAAGTTGCAGAGAGCCTCCCTAAGTAGCTGAGACTGGCCGTGAACCTGCGATCCTCCTTTCTCAGCCTCCCATGTACTGGGATTACAAACGTGCGCCACCATCCCCAGCTTCCTATTTTATTTTTTATTTTGAAACAAGGTCTCGTTAAGTTTCAGAGTGGGCCTGGCTGGACACTGACAATACGGCAGGATCTCTCAGGCACACCACTGATGGTCCATTCCCAGTTCCATCTTCTCAGCCAGGACAGGAGCTCAGGGGTGGTGTCTTACTCCCCTGTGTTCCACTGGGGCCGGGCAAGGCACCTGACACAGGGCAGACACTTAGCAGTGCCAGGGAGGTGAGGTCTCAGATTTAAAATTCAGGAACTGAGCCTGTCCCCAGCCCTGTTGGCACAGCTACCTCCCTAGGACCCATCATGGCCGTGACGCTGACCTTGTCATGGCCCCCATGCCTCCTCCTGGACTCACCTGCTCTTGGCTCTGGCTTCCTGGTTTGTCCTTGGCTAGTTCTCTGCTTTCCCACCTCTGTCCAGCTTGGAACACCTGGTCTTGATGGAGACCCATTCATCCCGCCTGTCTCTGGCCTGGGCCTCTGCCCAGCTGCTGAGCTGAGAGGGCGATGGCTCCACCTCCCTGATTTCTTGGTTCTACTGCCTCTTGGAGTCATAGACTGAACCACGCTGTGAACACTGAGGGGCTCAGTTGCCGCTGGGAGTTGGGGAGACAGCTCGCTGTTACTTGACCTCTTAGGAAATTCCCTGGGAAAGGCCAGCTCTGTGCTGCCTCTGTGCGCCATGCGATGGGCGGGCTCAGGAGGGTGCTTGAGTAGCAGTCCATGGGTGGGTTTTGGTTCCTCACCATGCTGAGATGAAGCAGCTCTGGGGCAGCTGGTCCTAGTTCCCAGGGACAGAGGGCTATCACAACTATCACCTCTGCCTCAGGTTCTCCTACAGCTCCGGGTTGGAGCGGGTCCAAAGGAGAGAAGAGAAAGAGGACATTGCGAGTGCCTTTGGTGATGTGTGAAGCCGGGGTGAATTTATCATGGCTGAGTTTTGGGGAGCTGGTGGTGTAGTACAGTGTCACGGGTCAGCCAGCACACAAGAGGAGGACAGCGGCCCTGGCCCCTCCTGGCTGCCCTTCCGACTTTCTGCCCCAGCTCTCCGTCCCTAAGAGGCCCTCCGCTCTGTGTATCCTCCCCCAGGGCTGCGGGTACCCCCACTTTCAACTGCACAAAATTCACTTTTCAAAATGGAACTCCGCTTCGCAGGGTTATGAATGTTTATTTTCTACTTTGCATACGTGGTGGGAGAGCAGGATTTTGCATTATATCAGGTTTTTAATATTCTATGGGAAAATGTAAAAAGATGTGAGGAAGGGTTTAAATTATGTATGCAGAAGAGCTGAGGGCACACAGGATGTGCAGTGAGGGGTCTGTGTGGGCTGGGGTGCTGTTTTGGCGGCAATAGAACATTCCTCACGGCGCGGAGGGTTCTGACCTCTGGTTCTCACTCCGCTCATTGGATACGTATCCATTGGCCAATATGGGGGGTAAACGTGGCTCTGGATGGAATCTGGTGGTCTGGGATTTTTTGTTGGTTTTTGCTTCTTCTTTTTTGGTTTATGTCTTCATCCATTCAGTTGAGGGGAGCTTTGCTTAATCCCCTGGCAAAGCCCATCCTCATGGACTACTCAAACCTCATCAAGCCTCTTCCCTGGTAGATCCAAGTCCCCTTGAGGTCAAGGGCAGAGGTAGTGACACAGCATCCCCCCTCCCCACTGACGTTTAGAACAAAGCCTGACCAGGGCAGATGAACAGCACATGTTTGTTGAATGAATAAAGGAGGTGGTTTGTCAAGCTTAGGCTCTGAGGGCTGTGTAAGAGCTCTTCAGGGAGAGAGAAAGGGAAAAGTGCTCCCAGGTAGAATGAGGTGGAACACAGGAAGGCAACTGTTGGTAAAGAAGCATGATGTATTTGCCACAGAGAGAAGGCGCCGGCGCTGCTCCTGGTCAGCCGGGCCGTGTTCAGCAAGCCACCACCTGTGGGGCTGCACGTGATAAGGTCTGAGGTCTGTTCCCTTCCACTTCTCACACGCTTGGTACTGAGGAACTTTTTGTTTCTTTATTTTTTCTTAAGACAGCCAGCAGGCAGCTCTGAACCGCAGTGCATAGCTAAAGTCCGAGGTCCTCTCACCTCACCCTCGGGGACGCCAGTCTCTGCTGTCCTACATCAATCCCATGGCCAGAGTCCACTCTAGAAGGATCTGTGGAAGGTGTGCCCACAGTGGACCCAAGAGAAGCACCCCTCATCCCGCGCTACATAGGGATGTGGATTCGATGCTGGTGTTCCCGGCAATTAATGCAGTATATTTGGGTAGGGAATTTTAATTGAAGAAATATAAAATGTTCATTGGTGTAATGTGCATATTAATTTAATATAATGTGAATAAGAAGTCACTTGAGATGGGAGCTGCAAACAGCCCCTGTAGGGCTATTGCCATGACAGGCGGCACGGGCACGGAGCCTCGTTAACCCAGAGGAAAGGTTCCCTGTTGCCAAGAGGAGGTAGCGGTACTGGGTGGCCAGCCAGGGCCTCCTGTGCTCCAGTGAGGGACAGCGTCAAGTCACAGAGTCAAGGCTCAGCTCAGGGGATGGAGACAGGCAGTCCTAACAGTCTCTAGGGAAAGACTGCTCTAGTGGGCAGAAACTTCCGATTCAATTGGAAACCTCCTGCACCGTAGAGAGAACATATCTGCAATAATAATAATAATAATAATAATAATAATAAAATAGTGATAATGGTAAAATAAAGGGTTCCGGCCCAACAAATATGAAGGGACTTTAGCCATCACAGGTATAGTATATTGGAAATCCAGGCTTCTCTGAGAAATCTACCTGTGGTTTCTTCACGTTGGACCACCTGTGTGTTACCATTTTCTAGAAACAGAAAACAAGGCTAGATGTACTAAATGGTCCTGCCCACAGCTTGTTCTGGAAACATCCAGAAGGTATGCCAGACCCTCAGAGACCCTCAGAGTCCTCTGTGGCACTACCACACTCAGCTCTGGAAGCAGGACGTGGGCATAGGGACCTGGTTGTCTCTCACCCAAGGGCCCAGCTCAGAGGGTACACGCTGGGGGTGACAGACCTGATTTCCTCTCCTCAGGTGGGCAGAGGACAGAGCTGTGACCTCCCCCTCTGCCTTCCAGTCTAGAGAAATGGGCATTGACTCTGACTGACAGTTTCACTGAAAAGTAAGCTACTGTGGGGGTAATGTGGAGCCTTCCCCAGGCTCATTTCCCATGATTTAACTGAAAGCAGCGTTGGAGTTTTCCAGAAAGATTTATCTTATTCTAATTTTCACATTAAAAGTTGCCAAATAAAGGACATTTGGGTCGATTTCCAAACATTCTCACCACTGCATAAATCATGAGTGTTTGCCAGCCCGACGAGTAGGAGAATCAGTATTTTAATACTACAATTTGCTCTAAACGTCTCAGAAAGCACATACTTAATTTTTCTGGATGTGCTTAGCATTAGCATCTATGTCAATCATCACACGTCTCATCGTGGCTACTGCTGAGACGTGCTTCCTAAACTCCGGCTCACTTTTCACCCACCTGCGGCTGATGCTCAAAGGGAGCTGGTCCGCTATCTTGGCCTCATTTGGGAGCTAGCCTCTTGAAACTCTGTTGTGGAGTCCTTCTTTTGCATCTTTTTTAATCACTCTGGGCTTTACTGTTTCTTGTATTTAGGCTTTATCTTTCCTGAGTATATGCTGACCTCTATTCCCTCACTGATTTTCATCCACGATTTAGTATCTTAAAAGCTGTGAAAATTCTGTCAGTGTTAATGAGGATCATGGGAACTAATGGAAAGAATTTGGTTAGAATCTGTTCACATAAACAAATGATGACCCTTGAAGGAGAGTTTTAGGCTGTAGGATTCAGTCGGAAAGGTGGGCTCGGTTTAATTGAGCACCCTCTTCTTGGCCTGTCGCTAAGCAGGATGCAGGGCTTCATGATCAGATGAAAGGTGTGAGGTTGGACTGGTGGGTGAGGCTTGATTCTGGACCTGTGACCTATGACATTTCCCTGGGTGCTGTGTTGAGAAGGGCCACATCCTTCATCTAAAGATTTGCTGTCGCTGTTTTGAAATTCTTTTTTTTCCCTTTTATTTTGTATACTTTTATTTGGTGCATTGTAATTATACATCGTACTTAATAATTCTTTGGAAAGGGACCTCCTTCTCATTTTGCACTGGACTTTGCAAATGATTCAGCAGGTTCTGCTAATGAGGTGTACAGAGATCTGTGACCCTTTCACTCTCACGGTAGACCTACTTTAACCATCCTTATACCCTCATGTTGGACGTTTTATTCTTAATGCAAGATGCCACATTGCACTATCGCAAGGCACACAACATCCCCAGAACCCCAAAGGTCATTTCCGATGCAGTGCTTTTCCTGACCCAGCAGGCCCCTCAGTTGCTGCCCCATGGCATGCCTGAGTGTGGGAGCAACAATCCTGTTTCCTCTGATGAGACCAGGGCAAGTTTGGTATGCTCACTCTGGTGGCTATCCCTTGGACAGATGTCACTGACACAAAGACCAATCTATTTTATGGGAGGTGGAAAATGTGTCAAAGGTAGGTGGTAGGTAGAAATCATGTTAACTGTGTGTCTAGGAGGATGTATCTAAGGCGCTCAGCTTGATCGCTCAGGAAGGGTGGGCACCAGGGTCTTCCTGCCCCATGCATAGCCACGGTAGATCCTCAGGATAGCAATGACAGCCAGGGATGTCCCCAAATACAGTGCTGAGAGAGCACCCTCTCTCGCATCAGGCAATAATTGATCATTTTCTTTCTTAGCTTTTGGTTACATTCCATACAATTATTTTTCCCTTGAGATTCCTTTTTTTTTTCTCCTCTTCATTCAAGCAATGAATCCTTTGATGATCTACTTTAGTAGTGCTCAGCATCACAGAAGGAGACTTTGAGAGGATGCAGGATTTGAGACCATTCCGATGAGAGCTTACCGCTCATTGGTTAGGAAGACAGAATTGGTATTGATTCATGCCTCAGCATGCATCTGCAGGGCACAGCCCGAGCCTGCACATGGTGGTGGGGCCATTAGTCCCCTGTGCAGGCGATCCATAAGGAAGTGAGGGTTATGCTTGATGGTGGGAAGTGGTAGGATGTGAGCGCCATCACCCATGGGTTTATTGGAGCTCAGGAATGACTTCTTGGAAGAGATGGCATCCAAACAGTGAGGCCAAGTAAGAGTGGGCCAGAATAAGAGAACGGAAAGAGGTACAGGGAACATTGTGTGCTGGCCTGAAGTCCTGGGAGAGTACGGCGTACCCAGAAACCTCTGAGCAGTGGCTTACTGGCTTCCTGACAGATGTAGGAGGTGTGAAGGCAAGAGGGAGACAGGGCTGGTGAGCAGGGGCCCTGCACACCTTGGTAAGAAGTGGACTTCATTCTGTGCTGACAGCTGACAGATCTACTATGCTCACAGAAGGCTACAAGGCCAGGCTCTGTGATGATCAATCTATGCACACAGCTCACCTAATCCTTAAAATGCACTCACTCTAAAAGTATTAACCCATGGCCTCTTTTGTCCTCCATTATTATCAACTTTTTATTGTGAAATTCTTTTAGGATTTTCCCACATGCTGTTCATCCAATTTCCTCTAAGGTTAACCTCTTAGATAACCATGGGGAATGAGCATCATTATAAGAAGACGAACTAAACCCAAAGCTTTATTCAGATTTCCCCTCTTTTCTCAGTAGCATCTTGTTCCATTTCAGTTGTGATCCAGGAGGTTGTGTGGGATTTAGTGTTCCATGTTGTCAATCTCTAATTCATTATTGAGGAGACTGAGATCTTTAAAGTCCATATGGCTGGCTCCTACGCCCCCAGTTTAAAGAGGTGAGTCAGCCTAGAAGCTTCCTTGAATTTCCATCTGAGTACATGACCACTGGGGAGGCTGTCTCCTTCCAGGGCAGGTGGACAGCCTGGGGTCCTGCTCCTGCTCCTGTTCCTCCAAAGAAGCTCTGCTCTGTCCCTTTAGCTATTAAGGATGTGCTCCAAGGCGCTTGTGTAAACTCGCCTTTTCTCTCTGCCTCTGCAGAAATGTGTCCTAAGAAATGGGTAATGATACGGTTAACTAAGCAAATGAATGAAGGAAAATGATTGTTCCTTTCGATTGCTTGGTACCTCCTTGACCTTCATGCCACCTGACCTCGGGGCCCTGGAGGAGCAGAGGAGGCTGTCCACCTCCACCCGCACTCATGTTGTCAACATGTGACTCCACCTGGTCATGCAGAACCGCCCCTTGGGATTTCCCGTTCTGAGATGAGAGGGTTGAGAGGTTATGGGATGTGGCCATGGAACAGCTTGGCAAGACTGATGTGTGGCAAAGGACAGCAGAGGCCGAGGACCTGGGGACACTCCAGTTATTACAACAACTCCCCTGGTCTATGCGTGCCCTGGGTCTTGTAAAGTAAATGCCTCAAGGAAGGCCAAGTTTTGTCACATGTCCCCAAAATACCTGCGTCTTCCAAAGACATCCCCTGTGCTCCGTGGGGCCAGCCACTTCCTCTGCCGCTGTCTTTGTTGGAGTCTTTCCTGGGACGTTGGCCTACATGATGCCCCTTCCATTTCACTATTAGAGATAGAAAATGCTAACAGATCTCCTTTTGAATTTTGAACCCCTTCTTCTTCTCCCCACTTGCTTCCATTCTCCATGTGCCCAAGAGAGTCAGGGGGGTACAGGGCCAGGAGCTGACAATCCCGAGGGCCAGCTGGACAGTAAGTGGAGCCTTTGAACCTCAGTTCCCAGCAAGGCTGCATATCACAGCGCTGGGGGTGGTCACAACACTCATTCCTCTGCTGTCGCCTGTACCTCCTGAGTCTAAACACACAGGGAGGTTCAACAACCTGTATGTCCAATGCCCCTCCTATGAATTGGAGTCAGTCCTGGTCAAAATTTGTAGACTTCTGAATTTTACACCATTCAGGTAACAGTGAGGGATGGGATAAAGTCACATTAGGATATAAATAAAACCATCAGCCCAAAGCTCGCCAGATTCTTTGGTTCAAACAAAGGATTCCCACAGCAACTCCTAGCTGCTCAATCGAGCACCACTTAGGCGCTGTATTCCAGGGGTAAGAGGCAGACACCTAGGGCTGGGGCCACCTGATGAAAAAGGATTGTTGGAAATAAGACATATATAATAAATATGTACATTCTCATAAATACATTTACAATTGCATCTATATGTTTGTTTAAAGTGTGCGTGTGAGCAGGGTGTGGTGGCACACACTTGTAATCCCAGTACTTGGGAGGCTGAGACTGGAGGATCCGGGTTCGCAGCCAGCCTCAGCTACTTATGAGGCCCTCTGCAACTTAGTGAGACCCTGTTTCAAAATAAAGAATTAAAAATAGGGCTGGGGTGTAGCTCAGAGGTAGAATGCCCCTGGGTTCAATCCCCAGTACCATAAAAATAAATAAATAAATAAATAAATAAATAAATAAAGTGTAGCTGGGCATGGTGGCACATGCTTGTAATCCCAGTATTTGGGAGGCTGAGACGGGAGGATACAGGTTTGCCACCAGCCTCAGCTACTTAGTGAGGCCCTCCGCAATTTAGTGAGACCCTGTTTCAAAATAAAGAATAAAAAATCGGGCTGGGGGTGTAGCTCAGAAGTAGAATGCCCCTGGGTTCCATCCCCAGTACCATAAAAATAAATAAATAAATAAATAAATAAATAAATAAATAAAATGTAGCTGGGCATGGTGGCACATGCTTGTAATCCCAGTATTTGGGAGGCTGAGACGGGAGGATACAGGTT
>PVJS01008287.1:0-46220 GCA_004027185.1 Glis glis | reverse complement strand
TGCATTGTAATTATACATCCCGCTTCCACCCCCACTCCTCCTTTCTCCTTCCCCACATGTGTTAGTGAGATTGAGTGAACCCAAGGTTCTGTACGGACAGAACCTTATTCGAAATGTTCTCTTCCTCAAACCTTGTTTTTCCCCTCCTCTCCCTCCCACAACCCCTCTCCACCATTCCACTGGAATTTCTCCTCCTTTAGGTGAAGGCAAAAAGGATCTTTAAAAAAAAAAGTTTTTCAAATGCACATGAGCTGGGCCTGGTGGCCCACGCTTGTAATCCCAGTACTTGGGAGGCTGAGACAGGAGGATCTGGGTTCGTGGCCAGCCTCAGCTACTTAGTGAGGCCCTCTGCAACTTAGTGAGACCCTGTTTCAAAATGAAGAATAAAAAATAGGGCTGGGGGTGTAGCTTGGAGGTGGAATGCCCCTGGGTTCAATCCCCAGTACCGCAAAAAAAAAAAAAAAATGCACATGAAAGTAGAGAGAAGGGTTTAATAAATTTCCATACACTTAGAATTTTAAATTAGTAACTATTAGTAAAGTAGTGATATTAATTACTAGTAGAGGTTGTTTTGTTTCGTTTTTTGTGGCACTGGGGATTGAACCCAGGGGCATTCTACCTCTGAGCTACACCCCTGCCCTATTTTATTTCTTGTTTTGAAACAGAGTCTCATTAAGTTGCAGAAGGCCTCACTAAGTTGCCCAGGCTGGTCTTGGACCTGCGATCCTCCTGTCTCAGCCTCCCAAGTACTGGGATTACAGGCGTGCGCCACCACGCCCGGCCTAGTAGAGGTTTTAATATCTCCATTAACCCAAAGATATCAATCCTTCAGAGGCTGAAGAAAAAATCTTTCAATGGCTCCAAGTAAGTGGTCACAAACAGGCGCGAGGACTCCAACCCTGGTCATGTCAAACAGTTATTTGTCTCCCCCAAAACAGCCTCATCCTCCTGAGAATAATGGTGGCCTCCACCCAGGATGTGACTATGGCATTTCCCTGGAGATACTCAAGGCCCCCTCTCTCTGGTTCCCCCAACCATTTGGTTTGCCATCCAGTTTCTAGAACATTCTGGAAGACCTCAAAATCAGACCAACAACACTCTTTCATTAGCAAGAGGCAGCTTCTTATTTCTTGCAGCCCGGATCCCCTAGTGATTATCGGGCCACAGAAAAGTCACAACTGCAGCGTCTAAGTAGCGAGTCCCCGATGTCCCCTGAGATTAGAATAATCCATTCTTTTCAGAGGGAAACAAGAGAGAGAGATCTTATCAGGAGAAATGGCTGAGGCCTCTGGTCTTCTGGAAAATTACTGGACTATATTCTAACTATAAAAATCAATCTCGGAAGATCGCAGCAGGCCTACCGAATGCACAGTATGGAAAAGGGGAAGGAAGACATTATTGGGGTGGGGGGCGCTGGCATTTGCTGGAGCTACTTTGTGTTGAACGCGTCACACATTTCCGTTCAATCCTCCAGGAATCCTGGCAGGCACATTCCCAGCCCCGGAGTCACGGGTGGGGAAACTGAGGCTCAGAGAGGTGAAGTCACTTACCCAAGATGGATATTAGGTCTGGCTCACTCAGAAACCCACATCCTTTCTTGACCCCTGCCCTACCATTCTCATTCTGGGCCTCAGTTTCCTCTCTCTGACGTGGGAAGGGCAAGGCCTGTCCGGCTCACACCTTGAGACGGATCTAGATTCGTGAGGTACGGAGGGATCTGAGGGGTCCCAGGGCCCAGCTGGGGACTGGGATTACCTTTTTTCCCCTCAAAACTGACAACCTTGGAGCTCAGAAGTAACTCTAAGGTGTTGTGGAGGGGTCACGGGTGTGACGCTGGCACGATGGGGCAGAGGAATATCACTAGGTCCCCCCAGGTCCCCAAAGGAGGAAGGAGGGAGGAGGCAGAGGGGGAGCTGAAGGGGTGCCTTGGGGTGTTGCTGTTTTTGGTGACTGCTCAGCTGACGTTTTTCCAAGCTGAGAAACACACATACACAAACTCTAGCCTCCTCTGGCTTAAAATAGAGTTGCTGAGCCCAAAATGCCAAGTGCAGGGCAGAGTCACCTGCCTGGCAGGGCAGACAGCTCCCCATGGCCCCAATAATACCAGGTCCCGCGGGCACGGCTCACAAAGCACCTCTCAGCTGCCTGTCACAGGATCCTGTGGTGCGGGGCGTGTGGCCAGCCAGGGCTCCACCGACCATCCCGGGGAGGAGGACAGCGAGGTCCACAGGGTGGAGGGAGGCTGATACGGCCAGCACCAGCAGCATCTAGCAAGACAAGGACTTCGAGAACCAGAGAGCTCTGAGTTCAAGTCCTGCCTCCCCCACAGCCTGTCTGTGAGGACTCAGTGAGTTGAAGTCTTCCCTGCACTGCTGTCTCCTGGACTGTAAAGCAAGGTTCCACAGTGGTGTCTGCAAAGCGGCCCAGCTCAGACAGGGCTCGCAGCTGCAGCCTTGACCCTGCTTCTTGAAACAGGATTTTTTTGCATGTGTGTGGTCCTGGGGACGGAAGCCAGGGTCTCACCTGTGCGAGGCAAGCCGTGCTCTACCTCTGAGCCAGAGCCCCAGCCTGAGAAATGGAATTCTGGACTTCTGCAGGGAAGATAGTTGTGAAAAGGAAGGAAAAACAGCGACCAGCTCAGGGCACCTGGAAAGTGGCCCATGGTCGCTTTTATAACCCTCAGCATGGAGAGCATTAGCATCACCCCATTTCTCAGATGGGGAAACTGAGGCATAGAGAAGCTGAAGTGTTCTGTCTGTGGACACCCAACTAGAAACTGGAGGAGCTAAAGCCAGGCACGGTGGCGCACGCGTGTAATCACAGTACTGTACCTGTAATCCCTCTTCAATTTCCCTATAGCATCCTATCTGCTCCCATAACATGCTCTATGTAGGAATGGGAACATTTCCTCATTACTGAAACTAAAGTAGGGACATTCAGATGCTCAGATGAGAACCAATCTACTCATCTATAAACACTATCCAAAATGCCCTGTCCAATTTCCTTGTGTGTGTGTCTGTGGGGGGGTAGTGCTGGGGATTGAACCCAGGGGCATTCTACCTCCAAGCTACACCTCAGCCCTATTTTATTTTTATTTTGGAACAGGGTCTCACTAGGTTGATGAGAGTCTCACTACTTACAGAGACTGTCCTTGAACCTGGGATCCTCCTGTCTCATCCTCCCAACTACTGGGATTACATGTGTGAGCCACCACGCCCAACTGCAATTTCCTTTTTAAAATATACGTTTAAAGCCAGGTATGGTGGCACACACTTGTAATCCCAGTACTTGGGAGGGTGAGAAGGGAGGATCACAGGTTTGAGGCTGGCCTCAGAAATTTAGCAAGACCCTCAGCAATTTAGTGAGACTCTGTTTCAAAATAAAAAATAAAAAGGACTAGGGGTGTGGCTTAGAAGTAGAATGCCCCTGGGTTCAATCCCCAGTTTAAGAAAGAAAGGAAGAAAGGAAAGAAGGAAGAGAGGGAGGGAGGGAGGGAGGGAAGGAAGAAAGCCAGAAGAGCTAGAACTGGAACCCAGGTGCCCTGGAGTGCAGCTGTCCTCATGACCAGACCCTCGTTAGCCACTCCCTGGGTCCTGCTCCCCCTACGACCAAGCCGCTCCCCCAACCCCACTGTCCCCACTGCTCTTCCCAGGCCCTTCTTGAGCCGCCCCCACTCCAGGTTTCTTCCCCTCCGAAGCCCGAGAAGAATCGGAACACCAAACTTGTTGATGTTGTTACTAAAAATAAGGACAGGCAGCAGCGCCAGCACCCTGCTGCTGGGCCACTGAGCCGCCATGCTACCTCTCAAAGAAAGAGCGCAAGGCCCCTCGACAGTCCTGCCTGGGAACCGAGTCCCTCCAGGCCCCGTGCCGCACTCGCCGTGTGTGCAAGAGGCCAGCGCTTCTAGACGGGTCCCGGGGCCACTGCTGTTCTCAGACCTCCGGTCCTCTGGCTCATTAATCTCACAGCCGCCCTGCCAGCTCCCTGCTCTGCTGTCACCAGCGATCACAAACGCAGGGGCTCACCACACATGGATTCTCTTCCAGTTCTGAGGGACGGAGGGGTGCAGGGGTCTCCCCAGACTACAGTCAAGGCGTGGGCAGGACCGCGTTCCTTTCTGGAGGCTCTGAGCGGGAATGTTTCTTTGCCTCCTCCAGACTCCAGAGGTCGCCCCCTGGCCTTGTCTCGTGGTCCCTTCTCCATCTTCAGGGCCAGTCATGTCAGGCTGAGCCCTCACGCCGCCGTGGCACTGGATCTTCCTCCTACCCCCCTTCCAGTTATAAGGACTCTTGTGACAACTGGGACCACCCGGGTCATCTGGCATCTGTCTCATCTCGAGGTCAGCTGAGCAGCCTCGTCCCATCTGCAACCATAGTTTCCCTTTGCCATGGACCCCAAAATACAGGTCCCACGGATCGGGCATGGGCATCTTTGGGGACCATCCTTCGGTCTACCACAGCTCCTCATGAGATAGGAACTTTATCTTAAACCCCATTCTACTGATGGGGAAACTGAGACATCCCCAGTTCACATACTGGTAAGAAACAGAAGTGGATTATGAGCCAGGTGTAATGGCACAAACCTGTAATCCCAACTACTTGGGAGGCTGAGGCAAGAGGATCGCTAATTTGAGGCCAGCCTGGGCAATTTAGTGAGACCCTGTCTCAAAATAAAAATAAAAAGGGCTGAGGTTGCAGCTCAGTGGTAGAGCGCCCCTGGGTTCAATCTCCAGTACAAAAAAAAAAAAAAAAGTGGGTTCTGAACCCAGGTAGTTCAGTGCAGTCCATGTTCTTAAATTCCACATGCCAGTGCCCTTGTTTGTCCACGGTCATTGGGCATATGCTCCGTGCCAGGTCCAGGTGCTGGGGACCGAAGGGTGACCAAGGTTGGATCTCTGTCTTCCAGGGAGGACACAGATACAGAATACAAGGATTGCATGGCAGGGGGAGGAATGGAAGATGGCAGGAGCCCTGAGGTCTCCAGGGGCACAGAGGAGAACGCCAGGGGAGGAATCAGGAAAGGAGATGCCCAACTGCGCTGGGAGCTGCAGGGTGGGTGGGGCGGTAGCCAGCTGTTTCCACCACAGAGGATGTTGAGATGATTAAAGGCATCAATACACGTGCGGTGCTTCAGCGGGCACCTGGCCCCTGGCAGGGTGCAGTAATGTTGGCTTTCGAGCGGGCTAGGGAAAGGACTGTTTCAAGCCCAGCAGGGGTTTCTGCAAGGAGCTGACAGCTCAGGGTGGCCAGAGCAAGCGAGGCCAAGGGGCTGGAGGGAGAGAGGCTGGAGTGGCGTGGGGATGGGCGAGGCATGTCAAGGCTGCAGTAGAGACCTGGGAAGGCTGGGAGCCCCCAACAACTGCAGGGGAGGCTGCCCAGTGCTCTGCCGGAGTCCCCAGGCAGGCTCACCAGGACTCTGCAAAAGGTGTCACTATGGTGCTGGGGGACTGGAGTGGGCTCCTCAAGGAATGGGGTAAATCGAAGGCTCCCAATACAGCTGCTCGGGTCAAGATCAGAAGCCACCCCGAGTCCCCTCCTGCCTTCTACACAACTCATCGGCAAGTCCTGATGCTCCAAGTATCAGGATTACAATAGCTGTGGGGACAGACTGACCCCCAAGTTTCAGGGGTTTACCACAAGTTCGAAACAGGTGTTCCCGATGGCAGGTGGCCTTGTGATGTCTCCTTGGGGCTCAGCATTCAGCCCGTGCGTGGGGAAACAGTGGGGGCAGGGCTTTTGGAGCCAGGCCTGGGAGTAGCATGCCACGTCTGCCTACGTGCCATTGTCTACAGCTCGGTCTCATGGACACTCCAAGGTGCCGGGGAGACTGGGCCATGTGGCTCAGTCTGTGTGCCCCGCTCCACCTCCCCAGTGTACCCTGGATCCCTCCACCTCTCTCCATCGCCAATGCAGGGCCCATATGCCAGGCCCCCTTAGTGTGCATTTGGGCAACCCCGGCCCCCTTGGTGGCCTCCGCTCCCCACCGCCTTCCCTCTTCCACTTGGCAGCTGATGCTCTTTTTAAAATGTGAATTAGAGTCAGGCGTGGTGGCGCTCGCTTGTAATCCCAGTACTTGGGAGGCTGAGACAGGAGGTTCGCCGCCAGCTTCAGCTACTCAGCTACTTAGTGAGGCCCTCCGCAACTTAGTGAGACACTGTTTCAAAATAAGGAATAAAAAAATAGGGCTGAGGGTGTAGCTTGGAGGTAGAACACCCCTGGGTTCAATCCCCAGTACCACAATAAATAAATAAATAATAGCTGGACGTGGTGGTGCACGCCTGTAATCCCAGTACCTGGGAGGCTAAGACAGGAGGATCACAGGTTGGAGGACAGTCTCAGCAAGTAGTGAGACTCATCAACGTAGTGAGACTCATCAACCTAGTGAGACCCTGTTTCCAAATAAAAAATAAAAATAGGGCTGGGGGTGCAGCTTAGAGGTAGAATGCCCCTGGGTTCAATCCCCAGTGCCACAAAAATAAATAAATGAATAAATAAATACAATGTGAACCAGACCATTGTGTTGTGCGTGTGTATTTCTGCTGACAGCCTTTCCATAGCTTTCAACTGTACTGAAGAATACACTCACCTAAGACCCTGTGTGAAGTCACCTCCCGGTCTCCCTTCTGTCCTCCACCCCACCCTGCACCCAAATTCTCTTTGCTTCCAACGGGACGGCTTCCCTGCAAGCCAGCTAGCTCCCTTCTGCTTTGAAGCAGAAACTTGCACTTGCTGTCTGGATCCTCTCGCCCTGGCCGTCGTGGCCATTAGGCGGCTTTCGGTGGTGCTCACCTCCCCCAGGTCATCTTTGGGATCGTTGGTTAGCCGGCCCTGCTTCCTAGCACCTCAGCTCTGCTTCACCAGGGAGCTTGTCTGCATGGAAGGTGCTGGGCAGTGATCTGACTGTTGGAAGGCAGGCATGGATGAGTCGCCCAAGGTCGCAGGGCGAGTTGGCGGTGCAGGCAGGACTTCTGCAGACCTGGGCTGGGCCTGGGCCCCCGACGTCGCCCGCGCGGGTGGTGGAGGCGGCGGGGGGAGCGCGGCGGGAGGCAGGCCCCGCCCGGCAGGCCTCGGGACGGGGCGCGGGCGCCATGCGGACGGCCAGCGTGCGCACGGCGGCGCTCCTGCTGTGCATCCTGTCCTACCTGCTGGTGGGCGCCGCGGTCTTCGACGCGCTGGAGTCGGAGGCGGAGAGCGGCCGGCGGCGGCTGCTGGCCCAGAAGCGCGGCGAGTTCCGGAGGAAGTTCGGCTTCTCCACCGAGGACTACCGCGAGCTGGAGCGCCTGGCGCTGCAGGCGGAGCCGCACCGCGCCGGCCGCCAGTGGAGGTTCGCGGGCTCCTTCTACTTCGCCATCACCGTCATCACCACCATCGGTGAGCCGCACCGCTCGGTCCCCGGCCGCCGGGGCGCCTCCGGGTTCCCATCCCGGGTTCCCATCCCACCTCCGCCCGGCCGGCCGAGCGACTTCGGACGGGTGGTTGGGGCTCACCGAGCCTCTCTTGCCTCCCTCTGCCGAATGGGGCGCTCAGTCCACCAGGGCAGGACCTGGAGCCAAAAGGCTGGCTCCGGAGCGCGCAGAAAATGCCCCAGGGGCTGGCGCATAGATGAAAGGGGGCTGGAAGACCAAGTGTGTGGAGGTGCTCCTTGCCCTGTTGTGTCAGACCAAGCTGTGTGACCTTAGTTAGTTGCTTAACCTCTCTGTAAAATAGGAGTGTTAATCTGTTTGCCCCATCTCGGGGCTATGGGGAGATTATTATCAAGGAGATAATATATGCAGAAAGTTTTATCACAGAGTCTGAAACATAGAAAGCACTACCAAAATGCATTGTGAATTATAATAATAATTATTCTGGAGAACACAGACTTCGTCTGTCTTAGTCACTACTGAATGGTCAATGCCTAGCGTATAATAGACAATAAATACGTGTTAAAGGAATGACTGATTACCACAGGCTTTGGATTTCACCCTTGGGAGCCAGAGCAGTTCCTCTGCCGCATCTGGACAGCCAGCTGTTGCGTAACTACCGTGGGGCTGGTACCTGCTGAGCCTAAGCCTGGGGCTCCAAGCCTGGCGCCCTCCACTCCTCAGGCTCCTCCTCGGGCTTGGGCCACCAGCCTACAAAGCTGGGCCTTGGAGAAAGTTTCTCCCTCACGCTCTTGCAAGTAAATGCTCTGCTGTGCATTTAGCAGTGGAGTTGAAAGCCCAGCTGCTGCAATTATGTAGAGTTCTGTTCACCTCTACTGCCACCTGCCTTCTCAGGTTATGGATGGTACCTCCCTGAGCCCAGGTTTCCTCCAAGGCAAAATGCAATTGTCCCCACCTCACTGGGTGGTCGTCAGGTTCAAGTGAGGTCACACGTGTACACTGCTTGGAGCAGTGGCTGAGGCTAAGTCAGCATCGTTCACTAGTGAGAGTCATGCGCTATTTGCCAACTAGGGCCCTTGCTCCGGTTCAGCCCTGTTGCCCCCTCCTGTCTGCACAGGTACCACTGCTTCTCTCTCTCTCTGCTCAGCCTGGGACCCTCCCTTTCACTTGTCCATGGACGCGGCACCCCGTCCACCTCTTCTGCCATTCCCTACATTCTTTGGAGGCCTCCAGATGGGTTTGGCCTCCTCTCCTGGCTGTAGACATAAGACAGAACGCGTGGAAACAGGAATTTTGCCTTTTCTAGACACTTGGGGGCGCCACCACCTGCTCTGTGGTTCCTCTACTTAAGGGATCCTTATTGAAAGTCAGGCACCAGGGTCCAGTAGCTAGTGCTCTCCTTGGGTAGAAGAGGCACTGAGAAGCCATGGAGGGTAGGGGTTAATAGCTCAGGGCCTAGGGCCTTTGGGCCGCTTTCTCCCCCTGAGCCTGCTTCCTTGTCTATAAAATGAAGATAATGCGGGCGTGGTGGTGCACGCTTGTAATCCCAGTATTTGGGAGGCTGAGATAGGAGGATCGCAGGTTCCTGGCCAGCCTCAGCTACTTAGGCCCTCTACAAGTTACTGAGACCCCGTTTCAAAATAAAGAATAAAAAATAGGGCTCGGAGGTAGAATGCCCCTGGGTTCAATCCCCAGTACAGAAAAAAAAAAAAAAGAATAAAATAGGGCTGGGGGTATAGCGCAGAGGTAGAATGCCCCTGGGTTCAATCCCCAGTACCACAAAAAAAAAAAAAAAAGAAGAAGATAATAATGTCATCTCATGTAGTCACTAGCAGAGGTAAATGAGGTAATCCACGGAGAGCCCCTAGTATGTTTAGTTATTATTATTCATTTAGCTCTGTGCCCAGACCCTGGCATAGCTCCTAAGCCCCTGGAAACAGCTCTTCATTCCTCAAGAGGCCCCTCTGTCTGGCCCTATAGTCCCCCTCAACTTGGATTGAGCCAATAAACATTCGCTGAGCCCATAGTCTGTGTCTCTGTTCAGGGCATAGGACATAGGAAGTGGCTGCCATGGTTCCTGACCCCAAGGAGCTTGACCTCTGGTGATGGGTAGAACCTGCCCACGCCCGAAACAGAGAGAGGCAAACGGATGGGCCATGCTGCAGCCCTGTGGAAGTGCAGGTCTTTAAATATATATGTTGTATTGATATTTCAAATGATATGGTTGCCCACAGTGCATACTTCACAGAGTACAAAAGAGCGGAGAATGGAAAGGAAGTCTCCCTCCTGCCCTGTCTCTTAACCCAGAAATTCTTCTCTCTGGATCAAATACTTACCAGTTTCTCATGTATTCTTCTATATATATATTCTTTGCCAATATATTCCTTTAAATACAACACACACATTATATAGACATTATATTTTACACACAGTTTTGTCTCTTGCTTTTTCCACTTAATATATTTTGGTGATGTTTTTATATCAGTCCATAAAGAGCTGTGTCATCTTTTTCTTGGCTGTATAGTGGGGCTTCTCAACCTCAGAACTACTGACAATTGGCCCGGATAATTCTGTGTTGTGGGGGACTGTCCTGTGCATTGCAAGATGTTAAGAGTACCCCTGGCTTCTACCTTCTAGATGCCAATAACACTCAGCCACCCCATCCCTACCCCCAGTTGTGACAACCGAAATGCCTCTAGATATTGCCACATATATCTAGAGACAAAACCACTCTGGGTTGAGAACCACTACTGTGTAGTACTCCATTGTTTGGATGGTGCCGGGAGGGATTTAACCAGCCCCTCCCCATGGACACTTAGGTTGTTTCTAATTTTTGCTGTGATTGACAGTGCTCCAGCGACAACCATGTGCACGCATCATTTTGCAGCTTGTGTACACTGGAGGGCTAACTTCCTCACTGTGGGACGCACAGATCAGAGGGTTTGTGTATTTTGCTTTTTGGCGGATGGGGCCAGTTTGCTGGAGGAGTGTGCTGTGTGGGGAGAGCCACCCCTCCTGGGCTACGGGCCCATGAAAACCACTCCTCTCCCCCCTCATCTACAGCAATGGCACAGTGTCCACGACTCAAGGAAGCCCTCTTGTCTGGATCCCCTACAACAGGGAGGGGCCCGGTGAAGAATCCCCACACCAGATTGAGCCCGAATTGAGGGGTGTTTAATGAGGGCCGGCCAAATGGCAGAGGGGGAGGAGGGCTCTGGGAAGGAGTGGGCTGGGGGAGGGGAGAAAAGGCCATCCAGGGGGCAAGAAACCAGAGAAATGGCACGTGGAGGTGGGACCTGCAGGTGGGGAAACAACATGGGTGTAGCTGGAGAGTGGATGTAAGAGAGGGGCAAGGCTGGGGAGGTGGGGAGGGAACTCGGGTCAGGAAGGAGCTGGGACACCGTGAGAGTCCGGAAACCACAGACACTTTTATTCCCCTTCTTTTCCCCATCAAGGTATAATTTACGTACAGTAAAACACTGTTTCTCTGCATATACTTCTGTGGCTTCTGACCAAGGAGTACCTGTCACATAACAGCAGATCAAGACATAGAACATTTCCCTCACCCGCCCCCCAAGATTCTTCATGCCCTTTTGTGTTTAACCCCTCCAACGACAGATCTGTTCTCTGTCCCTATAACTGTGCCGACTCCAGAATGCTGTTGCAATGGAACCAGGCAGCAAGCAGCCTTTGGGTTTGGCTTTTCTCGTGCAGCGTAAGACGTTTGGGATCCATCTTTTGTTTCTGCATGTAACAGTAGCTTCCACTGCCGGAAGAAGCATCGTACCACGGGTGGATTATCCACTCCCCAGTTGAGGGGTACTTGGGTTGCTTACAGTCTGGGGCAATAAAAAAAGATGTCAATGGGGGGAGGTTTGATTCCTCAACTCAGGATCGTTGTGGTCCTTGGCTTATGTGACGGAAAATAATTTCAGCATATGCAGGTCAGAGACATAGACAGAGATTTATTTAGGAAAGTAAGAAATACACATTCAGGCTGGGCATGATGGTGCACGCCTGTAATCCCAGTACTTGGGAGCTGAGACTCTCAGCAACCTAGAGAGACCCTGTTTCAAAACAAAAAGTAAAAAAGGAGGTGGGGGCTAAGGGTGTTGCTCAGAGATAGAATGCTCCCGAGTTCAATCCCCAGTACCAGAAGGAAGAAAGAAAGGAAAGGAAAGGAAAGAAAAGGAAAGGAAAGGAAAGAAAAGGAAAGAAAAGGAAAGGAGGAAAGAAAGAAAGAAAAAGAAAGAAAGAAAGAAAGACACATTTAAGGGAGAATGTGGGTCACTTCAAAAGTGAGAGGCGCTTTCGGGGTGCAGGGCTCTTCTTTTATAGGGGCTTTCATGAGGCATGGGCAGGAGGAGGTATGCGAGGACGACCTCTGTCCCGTAATCTTGAAACAGTTTCTGGTGGTCTGGTTCCCTTGGGATCCTCAGGCTGATCGAGAGCTCCATTATCTGATCAATAAATAAGCTAGAGAGTCCCCTAAGTGACAGGTTTCTCCACGCAAGGCTTGAAGCCGGGAATGGTCCTGCTAAGCCTGGGGTCTGAAGACGCTCAGCAGGCTCTGGGGCGGGGGACCCCGGGATGGCGGGCTAAGGGCACTCACCGCCTCCTCCGCTCTCCCCGCACAGGGTACGGCCACGCGGCGCCGGGCACGGACTCGGGCAAGGTCTTCTGCATGTTCTACGCACTCCTGGGCATCCCCCTGACGCTGGTCACCTTCCAGAGCCTGGGCGAGCGGCTGAACGCGCTGGTGCGGCGCCTCCTGCTGGCGGCCAAGCGCTGCCTGGGCCTGCGGCGGCCGCGCGTGTCCACGGAGAACATGGTGGCGGCCGGGCTGCTGGCGTGCGCCGCCACCCTGGCGCTCGGGGCCGCCGCCTTCGCGCACTGCGAGGGCTGGACCTTCTTCCACGCCTACTACTACTGCTTCATCACCCTCACCACCATCGGCTTCGGCGACTTCGTGGCGCTGCAGAGCGACGAGGCGCTGCAGAAGAAGCCGCCCTACGTGGCCTTCAGCTTCCTCTACATCCTGCTGGGGCTCACGGTCATCGGCGCCTTCCTCAACCTGGTGGTCCTGCGCTTCCTGGCCGCCAGCGCTGATGTGTCCGAGCGCGCTGCCTGCCGCGCCGGCCTCCTCCGCCGGGGGGCGCCCGAGAGCCGCGGTGCGGCCGGCGCCCGGGGCTCCACCCTCGTGTCCCGCCGCCTCCCACAGCTGGAGATGGGCGCCCGCGACAATCTGGGCTTCTCGCCCCCCTGGAGCCCCGAGGCCGTGCGCGGCGCCAGGGCAGACAGGCCTCGGGTCCGGCGGAAGTCCATCTGACCGCCTTGCCCGGGCCAGGCTCAAACCCGGATGAGAGCGGCCGGCTTCACCTGTCCGCGCACCTGCCCCGGGGCTTGGAGAGGGGCAGGGGGCCTCGAGGCTTAGTTGCTCATTACCGTCTGTGGCTGTCCCTCACCCCCGCATAGTTAATGTGGCAGCATAAACACAAGCCAGACTCTGCAGTCGCCCTGTAGGTGCAAATCCCTGGTCTAAATTGCTGCAGGAAGGAGTGGCCGCATCAGCCCCTAGGAGAGGCGTGAACGCGCAGGTGCGTGTCACCAGCTGGCCCTTCGGAGCGGAGACAGCTGGTTCTGTTTGCGTGCTGCTGGGGAAAGTACAAGCTTCAGCACCGGAATCCTATCAGCGAGGCCCGGTGCGCATGCTAGGAGCGCGGAGAAAAGCGATGGACGGAGGGGATGGGCTCCTGACCAGTGGCTGATCTCTGCACTATTTATTTAAATTTTCTTCGCCTAGAATGTAGAGTGGACTTGTTCACGTGTAAACGATTGTGCTCACCCTCATCACGATGATACTTTCTCCCTGGCCAGCCCCACTGAGGGAGGCCTTGCTGACGGCCCCCATGTCACCAGGACCACGTGGGGGCAGCCCGGTGCTGTGGGTCCTGCCAGAGCGCCTTGGGAACCTCCTTTCCCTGGGTCTGTTTCCAATCAATAAGATGGCTGGGTTCACTCGGAACCTTGCGCCCCTCTGGCAGGGCTTTCTGGGACAGGTCCCTGCACCAGAAGGGGATTAACCAAAGCCCCTGGTGGGGCTTCCTGGCATCCCACAGTACCCAGCCCCTTCAAACACCAAGGTCCCTTATCTTCCCAGATAGAACAGTCTCACACAAAGCAAGAGCAAGCCCTGTTAGAAAAGCCAAAAACTTTAATTTTAACATGAGCTACATGGTCATGAATACAATGCAACGTGACCCACTCCAACCTGGGGCCGGAAACCCTCCCATCCCAGGGCCCTGGTAGCCCTTGCTCCCAGAGAGGGCAAGGCGGGTGGAGGGAGAGGCCTCGGCCTGAGGACTGGGGTCCTGCCATCCCACCACCCCCGGCAGGAGGCAGCCGTAGAGTGAAGGGGCTCGGGGTGATGCCAATGCCCCGGTTCCGGCCTCCTCTCTGCCCTGCAGCTGTTCTAGGTGAAACGGGCAGCATCAGCCCAGCCCTGGGGGCTTGTCAGGTGAGCACGTGGACGCCAACACTTCTGGTCCACTAAGATGCTGCTCTACAGACACAGGCCCTCCCAGAGGGCAGAGGGAGGCGTTACAGGGGACGGGGAGGGGGCTCGGTCCCTTGGGCCTGGCACATCACTGCTGCTCAATAAATAAACGCAGGTGACCTTGCCTGATGAAGCAGGAGTGCCTCTGACGGGGGCGGGGCTCGGCGTGGTTTCTGAACACTGCAGCACTCCGGGAGCTCCTGGCTTAAGCCGTCGGGTGGCAAATCCACTTGCAAAGTGTATAACCACCCCCTAAACTACCCGCTGCACCCCAGGTGCAGAAAAGCGAGCTCAGAACCGCTGGAAAACTGAGTGCTCAGTGAGCACCTTCCTCTTTGCGGACCTCCGCTTCCTCTTCTTGAAAATGGGGTGACAACGTGGGCCTCCCTCCGCCTGCTGCCGAGGGGCTCTGCGAGGGTGGAAGGGTTAGGCCCGGGGGAGAAGCTCGGAAACTCTAAGTGTGCAGGGTGCTACGGGAGGGTGGACCTCGTCACATCTGCAGATCCAGTGAGGATTTCCCTAGATGACAGCCGAGCGCCCCAGCCAGGAGCTGGGGTTTCCAACTCTCCCTCCAGCTGGTCCTGGAGAGGTTTCGGCCCCGGACAGCCCCCACCTCCATCACACACACACATAGGCCTAACCAAATCCTGCAGGCCCTTGGTCAGCTGGACCCCAGGAGACCTCAGTCCCCCGGCAACCCTCCCCCACAAAACCCGCGCCCAGAAAAGATACTGGCCCAGTAGATGGAGCCAAGCAGGGCTGTGCGGTGCAGGGCTTAGACCTACCCTGAACGCTGGCCTCCCAGCACAGGAAAGCGGCACAACAAAGCCCCTTGTTTTGCCTCAACTGCTCACTGCCAAGGGATCTTGGGCAAGTCACTTCCTGCTTGGGGGCCTGTTCCCAGCCTGTCAGAAGGGCTACAACTTGCCCTGCCCATATTTGGAGGGACCACTAGAGGGCTCTGAGGAGAAGGGAGAGGGAACATGGCTAATGGCAGCCCAGCTTGCTCTGTCCTGGCTCCGGCTCAGCCAGGCGGGAGGAGGAGGGCCAGGCTGGGGTGCCACTGTGGCACGAGCGACCCCAGGGTGGATCTTCCTATGGAAATGGACTGAAGGTCCCCAAAGCCCTTTCCCTTAGTATGAAAAGGCATTCTGGAGAAGGAAGGTGGAGATGGTACCTCTCCATGGCCACCCTGCCTGGGACTTCTGCCCAGGGACTGAAAAAAAATATATATGGCCCTCTAGAGATCCCAGCCCCAGAAAGGCCAGCGCCACTCTCTCTGCTCCTCTCCAAATGGTGGAGTTTAAATTGGCAAAGGATCAGAGGGCAGGGGGGACAGGCTGGGCTCGAAAGTTCCCCAAAGCTAATGATGGAAATAGTCACTCCCCCTCCCCAGGCCCCCTCCCTCGATGAAGACGGACAGTGGTTCCCACACCCAATGATCACAGCCCCTTCAAAGGGGGACACGTGCTCACAATGATGATACAAGAAACAGGGCTCCAGCCCCCACCCCACCCCTCCAGGAGGTGAGCAAGATTTCACAGAACAAACAAGAAAATCACGAGGGGGCCTCGCCGGCCACCCCCAGGGGGTTGTTATTGCTTTGGAGCTCTTTCTCTGACCTTCTCTCTATCTAAAAGCTCCGTAGAACCCGAGGGAGGGCTCAGGCTGGGTGGGCAGGGGGGACAAATCAGCCCCAAGCCCCCTCTCCCTCTGGCTGGGACAGCCAGGCTCTGTCCCTTCTTTCAAGAGTGGCCCCTGGACACCCACAGCAATGACAGTTGGAGAGAGAAAGCGCTCTCCTCTCCTGGCTCAAAATATTCCAAATGGTAAATAATAAACGAACAGCAGAGAAATCACACTGGTTAAAAAAATCATGGGAAAGGGGCTAGTTGTGGGTCTCAGACAGGAGCCCATCGGAGCCCTGCTCCCTCCTGCCCCAGCACTGGGACCCCAAGAAGCTCTGAGGACTTCCCAGATAAGAGGAGCATCCCCACCTCTCCTTCCCAGTGTAGCGCTGACCAGACTTTAAAGGACACCCAGGGCTAAACCAGGCTGGGGGAGGGGAGCTCCAAGTGGAAGGAATCCTGGGCGGGGGGGGGGGGATCACAGGAACAAGGTGGGACCGAACAGCCTAGTGGTCCTCAGTGGAAAATGACACCATTTAACCGAGACCCGGCCCCTCTGCGAGGGCCAGCAATGCTCAGGAGTGTCTCAGAAAGAAAATCAGTACCAAGGATACTAAGTCAGAACGTTGAGTATAGCGGGCAGCTCTTGCTACAACCCTACAAGGAAGGAAGGAAGGGGAGGAGGCGGAGGGGCGGCCTCCTGGCCCAGGCCAGCAAGAAATGTCCTGGGGTCTCCTCTCCACCTTGGCCTGGGCCTCTGAAAAGACTACATATGTTTGAGCTAAGAAGAGGCCCAGGTGTGAACACTAACTCTAGCCAGCTAACCTGGGCTACACCCTACACAGCAGGGACTAGGTGAAGAGGAGGGGCAGGCTGCTGGGTGCCTCCTGGGGAGGTGGCAGAAATGTGCTTCTATAAAGAGGGGCCAGCCTGCATCCTCCCTCGCATGCAAAAGGGCCCCTGCGGGCCCCAGAGACGGCTGGCAGGGAAGGCAGTTACCCGGCCTCTATGAGCCTGGCCCTCACAACTCATTCCTCCGTACCACCATCTTCCCTTGAGCCAAGGTGACTGAGGCCGGGCAGGGGGTTCTGCCCTTAGTACAGGATGGTTTACTTAAAAAGACTAAAATAGGGGGGCTCTAATGCCTCCCCAGACCCCTAACCTGGAGGCAGAGGAGTCGACAAAATGACCTTTGATCTCAACCTATTAGGAGGGATTCTCCTATTGGGGAAACCCTTACCTTGGCACCACCTGTCCCAATCCCAGTTTGCTCCAGCTCCCCTCCAATCCAGCATCCCCCAAATGCAGAGACAGTGAGGTCCCTGGGCACAGGGTTCTGGAAACTCAGGGTCCCGCAGCTCTTCCACACAAACACGGGTGACAATGGTCTTCCCAGTTCACCAACAGTTCCCGGGCTAGCAAAGCCCCTGGGGGCTTGCGTCCCAGGTGCCTCCTCCTTTCCCTCGGTCCCTGCTGGCCCTCAATTCCTCGAGCCACCAGAAGAGGGGCAGGCAGGAAGGGATGGACAGATGGACTCGGACAAGCTGCGGCAAAGCTCCTTCCACGGGCAGGCAGAGGGAGGCCCGAGCTCCTCTTCAAGCGGGGGGCTCTGGGCCCCCAGGAGCTGGCTCCGGATCCTTGCAAAGCTGCCCCGTCGGCTCTGGGGCAGCTGTAGCTGCCTGAACCCGGTGCCGCAGGAAAGACACTTGCTGGTAATTGGCACCATGGAGATGGCCGGCTGGGTTCCAGACTTGGCTCTGGGCAGCGAGCTTCCGAGGAGGCAAAGGGGGACAGGTGGGACAGGGTTTGGGCAGGTGAGTGGTTCGCTCTGCCACCTCAGTCCTTCTCCATCCGCCGCGTCCACCAGGTCAAGACCGGCCGGGTCAAAAGTGCGGCCAACCCACGAGGAGAGGGAAGGTCTCAGGGGTGGGAGGCAAAGGAGGGGTGAGGAGGGGCCCGGGGGGGGCAGGTCTCCCCATTCTGCTTCCCCACTGTGGGGGAGACCCCCATCCTCCTCTGTTCAATGTGCCCCTGGGCCTGGGGTCCCAGGTCAGGGCCGGGCGATCTCCTGGCCGTCTCGGGGAGCCCCTCCCCATCCCTGGCACTAAGACCGCTCACCGCAGGGCCCCACGGTGCTCTCCAGGGACAACTGGGATGCCTGCCGGAGCAGGGGACCTGTGGCTGGGTCCACCATGGAGGAGGTGGGGAAGAGCTTGTACCAGCCCACGGCCAGGGTAGTCAAGTCCAGCTCCTCCAGCAGCACGCGGGCCACACCCATGAACTGCTTCCGCTCCATCCGCCCGTAGTTCCCCCACACGATCACCTGCGGGGCAAGAGATGCCGGGGTCTGAAGCCTGCTGACACCACTGGCAGGCTCAGAAGCAGAACCCGGGGTCCCCTAGGCCAGTTCACCCGAGTCCCGTGGATTCTGCCTCCTTGAAATTGCTCAAGTCTAGCTCTAGCTGGGTGTGGTGGTGGCATACTCCTGTAATCCCAGTACTTGGGAGGCTGAGACAGGAGGATCACAGGTTCATGACCAGCCTCAGCAACTTAGCGAGGCCCTTAGCAAATTAGTGAGACCCTGTTTCAAAATAAATAATAAAATAACACTAAATAGCTCAGAGGTAGAATGCCCCTGGGTTCAATCCCCAGTACCCCCACCACGCACACTCAGTTGCTCAAGTCTGACCCTATTTTCCTGGCTCTCGTGTCCCTGTTATTGCTGGCTTAGACCACTGGCTTCCTGCCTCAAGTTCTGCCCCTCTCTACTCCGTCCTCCTTGCCTAATCTTTGAACCCAGGCCTTGAAGGCTGAGCCTACATCATAGGTCCTCTGCCAGCTTCCCCCATGGGCCTCTGCTTCCAGATCCTCAGAAACCCCTCCCTGAGTGAAAGTGTCTCACAAAGCGCGGTAGTAACGCGCTGGCTTCCCTTCTTCCAACTCATCTTTTTCTGCAGTGCCGATCCATGTCGTGGGCAATGCCCTCCTGGAACGGCCAGACAGACGGCCTCTGAGGCTGGCCTGCGCCTCAGCTTCTAGCCCTGTCCCCCTGCAGGAAGGCGGCTGGCTTGGTGGTTCAGCAGAGCCTGGTGGCCTGAAGCACAGCCCTCAGTCAGATCTACGACTCTGCTGTCCTCAATGGTGTGTGGCTCCCAACAAGTCAGTGAAGCCCACTGAGCCTCAGCATCCACACTAACATACGAACGACCCCCTTGGCTCGGCTCATAGGGAGGACGGAAGCCCTAAGCTGCAGCTCAGCACGCAGGGCCTCCTTTACACAAGGGGCCGGCTTTACACGACAGTGTGTCTAAACCTATCCTCCACTCAACCTTCCCCAGGACCCTCCCAGCCTCCCCAGGACCCTCCCAGCCTCCCCAGGACTCTCCCACCCTCCCGGGACCCTCCCAGCCTCCCCGGGACCCTCCCAGCCTCCCCAGGACTCTTCCACCCTCCCCGGGACTCTCCCACCCTCCCCAGGACCCTCCCAGCCTCCCCAGGACCCTCCCAGCCTCCCCAGGACCCTCCCAGCCTCCCCAGGACTCTCCCAGCCTCCCAGCTGTCTAAACCCAGGCTCAGAGGGGTGAAATCATCCGCCCGAGGCTGCTCAGTGAAGTCTGCTGCTCCTCACAGAGCTGATCAGAAGGCCACTTTTGGGGCGCAGACAGATTCCCTTTCAGTAGTATGGACTGAACCATGTCCCCCACAGTTTATATGTTGAGGCTCTAAGCTCTAGTACCTCAGCATGTGATTGTCTTTGGATACAGGGGTGTTAAAGGGTGATTAAGTTAAAACGAAGACATTAGGGTGATCCCTAATCCAATCTGACTGGTGTCCTTGTGAGAGGGGGGAATTTGGACACATAGAGACACCCGGACATCACTCATGGCAGGTCTGTCCTGTTGGGACATCTGTCAGAGCACCCAGCAGCAAGCGCCCCATCTCAGCTCTCTATTTCCCCATCCTCTCCACAGCCCAGACAGGACACGGCTGGGGGCCAGAACGCACACGCCTTTGCCCAGTGGGCGGGTGTGGCCCCAAGATGGTGTTCATCTTTAAATGGCATTTGAACACCTCTCAGCCAGCAGGGGTTTCCAGACCTTTTGTGTGTGTGTGTGTGTGGTACTGGGGATTGAACCCAGGGGATTCTACCTCTGAGCTGCACCCTCAGCCCTATTTTATTTTTTATTGTGAAAGAGGGTCTAAGTTGCGGAGGCCTCACTAAGTTGCTGAGGCTGGCCTCAAACCTGCAATCCTCCTGTCTCAGCCTCCTTCCAAGTACTAGGATTAACAGGCGTGCGCCACCACGCTCTGTGACAGGGATATACAGCAAGGAAGACTGGTTCCACCACCAAGCGTGCGCATGGATTACATAATTGAAGCAAATGCCCACCAAATACTATTTACCTTAAGACAAGAATGAGAAAGGCTGTCTTTCCTTCCCCATTCCATTTTTTAAAAAGTGTTTGTTGCGCTCTACTAAAATTGACTTCGCAACTCACAGGTTGAACTGACTTTCAACAGGTTGAAAAACTGCCCCAGACAGGACCTGGGCTTCCCAGTTTGGCCAAAATCCTATTGTCTTGGCAGCATGGAGCACCCTGGCCCTGCCCTCGGTTGCTTTGCCTGCCCAGGCTGGATGCAAGAATTGAGGTGCAGGCAGGGTGCCCAGGCGGCAGCCGAGAGAGCGGGCACGGGGCTCCTGTGGGCATTCGGCCCAGCCCTGCCTGCCCTGAGACGGGCGGCTCTTCAGTTCCAGCTTCCGAGGCCACCAGGGTCCTCTACGGGCCTCAGGTTGTGACCGCTGTGCCCCGGGGCCAGCCCCTGGCTCCACAGGCTGTTGGTGACAGTGAAGATAGTGGCAGCCAGGTGTAGAGCACTTCTCCAGGCCAAACTCGTGGGCATGCCTCCTGCAGGGGTGCACAGCCGCTGCTGTGGTCCTGTGGGTGCTATCTGTACCCTGCTTTACAGATGAATGAGCTGTAGCTCAGAAGGGAGCTTGCTCACAGTGGCACAGTTAGCTGTGGAGCACAGATCAGCCACAGCACTTGGTTTCCTCCAGGTGAGGCCTCCAGGGACACGCTGCCCCCACTGTGGTAACACACATGCACACATGCACGCGCACACACACACACACGCGTGCGCGCACGCCAGGGCCCCTCACCTGCAGGACTTTGCCCTGGGGACTCTCAGGAAACAGCAGCACCTGGTTGTACAGCGGGTCCAGCGACTTGCGGGCGACTTTGGTCTTCTTCTTGGCGATGCAGACACCGTTCTCCAGCAGGTAGGCCTTGATGTAGGCCGCTGTGGGCACAAAGGCCAGTGGGCAAAATTCTAGGCAGGCCCCCCGACATCGGGACAAAGGGCACAACAGAGTAAGGCCACCCACTCACTGCCAGGGGAGGAGCAAGCACCCCCAGGGGGCCTGGGGAGGACGCATGGGGTAAGTGGGGCGGGTGAGTGGGTGTGGCCAGCTCGGGCGGGGCCTGCTCCACCTGCCCTTGCTCACTCTGCACTCACCCATGCACCACCCACATGCTCACCTGCTCACTCAATGAACACTTGCTGAGTGCCTACTGTATGCCAAGTATCCTGCTAGTCACTGGGGTATAGTGATAAACAGGAAAGATGTCCCTGTCTTCCAGAAGCTGTCCAGTGTGACAAGGTCGACAATCTCACTGGGTCCCCAGACACACCCTAACCACCAGTCCCAAGTTGGCCACTGGAGTTGGGACAGATGGGTGCCCCAGAGTTGAGCCTGATTCTTCCTCTTCTAGACCCCAGGCTCCCCTCAGGATGTCCTCCCAGCCTCCACCCCTGCCTTGCCGACGGAAGGGCAGCCCGCACCTGGCAGTGTCTTGGAGCCTGGCTTGGCGGTCAGTCCCCGCGCCTGGATGATGTCCACTTCCAGCTGGCCATTCCGCTCCTGCAGGCCGATCTCCACATCCCCTGAAAAGGCCCCACGAAGTGAGACTGGGAAATGGCTTGCAAGGTCGAGCAAGGACCCAGCTGTTCCTCTCCACATAGGGATGGAAGCCCCTTCCCCACTCCAGCCCAGGTAAGACCAGAGCCAAGTCCCACACCCAGGCCCCAGGCTCTGCTGAGCGTTTTGAGGTGTGGAGCCGGCTCCAGGCCAGGGACTCAGAGCATACAGTCACAGGACCAGGGGAAGGAGAGACATGGGGCTTCTGGTGGGACTCCCACCCCATCTGCCTGGGGCAAGCCGTGGGGCACTTACCCATGGGTGTGGTGGCAAGGGTCTGGCGACCCACAAACTGCGCTGGCCCCATGCTGCCCAGGAAGTCACTGAACTGGGCGTCCGATGCCAGACAAACTCCCCCGTAGTTAAGGCTGCAAGAAGAGAAGATGAGATGACACAAATGTTCCCAGGGGCCAACAGAACTCTGACGGCAGGCAGCTCCAGAAGGTTCCTCACTCCGCAGAGATCTCTGCTCCCCTGCTAAGCCTTAGGTTCCACCTCTATGGAATGGACAAGCTGATGCTCGCCGCTCGGGTGGCTGTAAGAATCGTAGGAGACCATGTGTCAAGGGCCTGGCTCATGTTCGTTCAGGCCTTGACGCTCCCAGCGTGATCCAGGGACCAGCAGCATCAGCCTCACCTGGAGCTAATCACGTCACACCCAATGCCAACGCCCCTCCCTGCTGCAGAATCAGAATGTGCAGTTTAACAGGAGCCCCAGATGGCCGCTTGGCGTAGGAAAGCCTGAGATGACCTGGACAGCGGCTTTGGAGCCCGGGGTGTGGGTTGCTGTAGTCGCTGGCTGCCCACTATCTACTTCCCCTCCCTCGGGGACAAGACCTCAGTTCCTTTGGGGATTCCCCTCTCCAAGGCGCATGACTGCAGCGGGGAGGAGAGCTCCAGGCCCAGAGGCTGGTTCTGCAGCTCAGTCGGGCAGGGCATTCCTTCCCCTTGGCCAGTGACTGGCTCAGAGACAGGCCTGGGCCCAATTCAGCCAACAGGAATCTGACCTGGAAGCTTTGTATGAACTGTAGGGTGGGAAGCTCTCTTTGGCGGCTATCTTTCTGTGTGTGTGTGTGTGTGTGTGTGTGTGTGTGTGTACACACGCACGCTACTGGGGATTGAATCCAGGGGAATTCTACCTCCAAGCTACACCCCTAGCCCTTTTTATTTTTTATTTTGAAACAGGGTCTTGTTAGGTGGCTGAGAATCGCTAAGTTGCTAAAGCTGGCCTCGAACCTGCGATCCTTGTCTCAGCCTCCCAAGTACTGGGATTATAGGCATGCGCCACCATGCCTGGCTCTGGCAGCTATTTTCATCATCTGGAGCCCAAACCGAAGTCATCAAACTGGTGGCATTGTGTGGGCTCCTGGATCAAGCTCTGCCTGAAGCAGGTTACTTCATCTTCTTTTGATTGCATAGGTCGACAACAGCAAGTATTATTACTATCATTTTTGCATAAGCCAGTTTTAGTTACTTCCCCACCCCCCTCTCTTTACCTCTAACCATTCCTTTCCCATCTCTGAAATGGAAATAATAATGTTCCCCTCTCTGGGCTCTTTGGGGAGATTAAATGAGATGAGGCACCAAGTACTATGCCTGATGCACTCCTATTATCTTTAGTATTTGAACCCGTTTTCTTATCAACCATAGGAGGTTGGTTTTTATCTTTTCCACTATTATTCAGATGAGGAACATGTTTATCCAGCAAAATGGTGACCCTGCTCCCTGGCCAGAGCTGATGGATCCAGGGATAGATGCCTGACCCAAGCTAGGTCACTCCAAGACTCCGGGAAGTAAAAGAAAGAATCCAAGAGGCTAAGTCACAAGAACTGAGCCACGCGGTAGCCTGACCCCGCAAAGAGCCCAGAGGCTCCACTGGCTACCTGGTCCAGAGACCAAGAGACTCGGATTCTTGCCTTGTTTCAGTTTCAGATCTAAGGCTTGGACAAATAGGTACAAAACCAGGCAGTCCTGCCCTCAAACCAACCAGCCCCCAGCCTGGGAGAGCAGAGGAAGTCAGGGGAGGAGAAGACAGAGCTGAGATGCTGGAGGGTCCTTGGGCAGGTCCGTGGTCCCTGGGCTGAGCTGGTGGTGCTGAGGGATCACAGGAAAACCGAGATCTGAGCGCAGAGGGGACCCGTGCTGCTCGTCTCAGTGGGCGGAGCTGGGGAAGGGCACAGTGCTGCAGGCATGGCTGTCCGGGTGCCTCATCAAGTGACCCTGAAGAGTCTCCGAGGTTCTGTATGTCCCTCCACACCCCAAAGAGGAATATACGCGTTTCAGGAGCACCCAAGAGAGACAGATCCACAAAGGTTGGCAGTCTGGGCAAAGAGAAGTAGCTGAGATCCAAGAACTAATGACTGAGGAATAGACAGTAATGGCCATGTTCCGGAAGGCACTGGAATGATGGATGATGGCTGAGGACCACCTATCCTGCCTCCACTGTCTCAGCAGCGCAGTAATAACAGCCAACACCACTGGGTACTAACCAGCACGGATAACTCAGTGGGTATACCTAGCATTACCGCCAGAGTCCATGGGATTCATTCATCCAAGTGTTTCTTGAGCATATACTATGCCCCAGGCACTGTGCTGCCTGTAGAATATATCAGGGAACAAGCCAGACAGCAATTCCTGTCCTCAGGCACTTTGATTCTAGCAGAGGAAGAAACATAACAAATATTATCCATAAGTTATACAGTGTGTCAGAAGGTGATAGATGTAACGGGGTGGGGGGGAGAAAACTAGAGTATGTGTGACGCTGGCTACTGCACACCAGTGTGGTCAGTGGTTGTGCTCTCTACCTCTTATTAATCAGTTACCCTCAGTATCCATGGGGATGGGTTCCAGGACCCCCACAAATACCAAAACCCGTGGATGCACAAGTCTGCTATGTAAAAATGGCATAGTATTTGCATATAACTTACACACATCTTCCCATATACTTCAAATCACTGCTAGATTATTTATAATACCAAACACAATGTAAATGCTATGTAAACAGTTGTTGTACTGTATTGTTTAGGGAATACTGACAAGAAAAACATGTGTACCTGTTCAAAAGTCACAACCTTTGTAGGCCTAAGTACAGAGAACACAGATAAGACACAAGACAAATGATGCTCAAACAATAAGAGCCAGAGAGAAGACGAGTGTGGTGGCACATGCCTGCCGTCCCAGGTTCACAGCCAACCTCAGCAACTTAGCAAGGTCCTCTGTAACTTAGGATCCTATTTCAAAATTTAATAATAGGACGGGGGTATAGCTCGGAGGTAGAATGCCCCTGGGTGCAATCCCTAGTACCACACAAAAAATAATAAAAATAAGAGCCAGAGAGGGACCGAGGCTCTGTGGCGCGCTGGGGAGCAGGGCATGCTGACAAAGCACTCCATTTGTGTGACTTCAGTTTGGCATATGGCAAGTTCGAGTTTTGCTTTTTGGAACTTTCTGAAATTTTCTTTTCAAATATTTTTGATCTGCGGTTGGTTGAATCTACAGATGCAGAATCCATCGATACAAAGGGCTGGCTGTCCTTTGTATTTTAGCAATTTACGTGGATTCTACATCAAGTTCCCTAGGACATAGGTGTGACCCTCAGGAAAACCCTGAATCAAGCGAGACCAAGTTTCCAGCAAACACCAGGAAAACAGATACTCACAGTGCTTTCTGTATGTCCCCAACAGTCTAAGGGCGCTACACATACTCATTTCTTTCCGCCTTACAGCCCTGACATTGATACTATTCTTGGGCCCATTTCACAGATTAGCCAGAGAGATGAGCAACCTGCCCGCCCTGCCCTCCCAGCACTCGCTCTGCGCTGCGGCTGCAGGCTCGCACACACACAGCGGACGGCCTCTTCTCTGCCTGGGACAGCCCTTTCCACCCGTGCACGGGGCAGGCTGGAAGTGCCTGAGGGTTGACACCTAGAAGCAGCTCCCAACCAGTGACAAACTGGGGGAGGTCTGCAGCTGGGACAACAGGGTCCTGTGTCCAACATGGCTCCCTAGCCAGGGTCTCCCTGCACGCCGGCTGCCCACAGTGGTCACAGGCTTGCTAACCATCCTGAACTAGCTCCCTCCATTCCTGTCTCCTTCCTCTCTGCTCCCGCCCTGTCAATTCCTGGGATCACCCCCCCAAATAATCTACTTCTATTTGAGTGTGTGTGTGTGTGTGTGTGTGTGTGTGTGTGTGCATGCGCACATGTATGTGTATGTGTGTGTGATACTGGGGATGCAACCCAGGGATGCTCTACCACTGAGCTACCTCCCCAGGCCTTTTGGTTTTTTTTATTTGAAACTGGGTCTCACTACGATGCCCAGGATGACCTAGCCTCTTGCCTCCGCCTCCCAAGCTGGGATTACAGGTGCACACCACTGCAGCCGGCCTCCACTTGAGTCTTTGAGTCTGGGTCTGCTTCTGGAAGAAGCCAGACTGAGACAGAAGCAGAGGCAGCTGGGCTTCTGCAGCTAAAATCTTAACAACTTTGTAACAGGATTTTTTTTGGTGGTGGTACTGGGGATTGAACCCAGGGGCATTCTACCTCTGGGCTATACCCCCAGCCCTATTTTTTATTCTTTATTTTGAAACAGGGTCTCACTAAGTTGCGGAGGGCCTCACTAAGTAGCTGAGGTTGGCTGCGAACCCGGATCCTCCGGTCTCAGCCTCCCAAGTACTGGGATTATAAGTGTGCGCCACCACGCCCGGCACAGGATTTTTTTTTTTTTATAAAGAAATATGGAACCAGGTGTGGTGATACATGCCTGTAATTCCAGTACTTGGGAGGCTGAGACAGGAAGATCGCAGGTTCAAGACCAGCCTCAGCAACTTAATGAGCAACTTAACTCACTCACAGCAACATAGTGAGACCCTGTTTCAAAACAAAAAGTAAAAAGGTCTGGGGGCATAGCTCAGACGTAGAATGCCTCTGGGTTCAATCCCCAGTACCACAAAAAAAGAAAAAGAAAGTATGAGCCAGATGTGGTGGTGCATGCTTGTAATCCCAGTACTTGGGAGGCTGAGACCGGAGAATCCCGGTTTGCGGCCAGCCTCAGCTACTTAGTGAGGCCTCCGTAACTTAGTGAGACCCTGTTTCAAAATAAGGAATAAAAAAATAGGGCTGGGGGTGTAGCTCGGAGGTAGAATGCCCCTGGGTTCAATCCCCAGTACTGCAAAAAAAAAAAAGTATGGAAAAAATAAAAGTCTCTTAAATGTCTGGGGATTGAAATGTGTACTCATTATTCTTGCAAAAGCAAAGACCCTTAATTAACGGCACCAAGGCCAACCCTACACTGTCACAGCTGGGACACGGCCTTTCCTCCAAGCTCCTGGGTCTCTCCACCCCACCCTCCCAGCCCTCTAGGGGGTCCACGCTTTGTTTTTGGTGAGGAGGGTGTAGACTCCAAGAGCTGGAGAGATGGGGGGGCCTGGGGAGTTCCAAGGCTCAGAGGAGCCCCGCCTCCCGGGCAGAGCGAGGCCTTCCACAGCCTGAAATTGAAAGTTTCCTCCAACCTCATCATTGCTACTCCTCAGTTCCTGGTGGGGTGCAGCCGACAATGGGGAACTGGCAGGCCTGGTAATTAGCCGTAATTGTTTCTAATATCTGGGCGGCTGCCTGATTTCCCGTCCCAGGGTGCCTCGCCGGCTGCCAAGGAGCCAAGAGGATGCCCTGGAAACCGTGAGTGAGCGAGCCCTCCTCCATGGGGCTGCAGGAAGGAGGAACGTAGGGTGGCGGGTCCCCGCTGGCCAGAGGCCCCTCCACCCTGGCATCTTCCCAGGAGTAGGAAAAAAGGCAGAGACTACAAAGTTAGACCTGGTTCTTGCAGCGTGACCTCTGACAAGTTGCTACTGTCACTGTACTTCAGTCAGGGCTGTGACCTGTCAATCGTGGACAGCGTGCAGCCATTCAGGCAGCTGATGCCTGTGCTGTATCAGCTGTCAGTGTTTCCAAAATTTCTGCTTATGGGATCTGTTAACCAAGGAGTGTGGAAGAGCTTGCTGAATTATGAAGCACCACATACGTGCTACTACTTTGACCAGTCTTTGTATGCAATGGGAGCTCAATAAATGTCCACGGCCAAACCCCACAGCTGGTCTCAAACTGGAAGAATGAAGGATCATGATGAAGATTGGACTTTGCCATAACATACATCCTGGTCCCAGGGCTGTGCGATCTGAGGCAAGTTTCCAAACTCTCTGAGCTACAGTTTCCTCATGCATAAAACAGAACAGTAACTGCCTTGTTGAATTGCTGGGGAGAGTCAGAGAGGGAAACCAGGCTCAACACAGAATCTGCTGAATGAGCCAATGCTCTCCGCTGGCCGGCTTGGGAGAGACTCCTCCCCCTTCTTGGTGTTTTTGGGTCATTTCTGTTTGCAGACCTGTTAGGCGTGCAGCACCCAGACGCCTGAGTCCAAGCCCAGGCCATGTGGGGGCGCTGGGGTGGGGGAGGGCCGCAGCAGTGGTTCCTTCCCGGGACGGTGCCAGGCGGGCAGAGGCAGAGCCCTGAAACAGGATTAGCCCCATGTTCCCTCGGCCTTTTACTTTGTGTTAATGGTGAAATGAGATTTCCTGCATTTCAAATCCGGTTAGTTTTGTTTGTGGAGCTAAAGCCCATTTGTCTTTCACTATTAACCTGTGAGCTTGGTTTGGCCCCTGGATTTTCTGTGTTCTTGATGGTTTAAGAAGTAACTGGGTTTCGACCCCATTCTCTGTCCCAGGTCGATCACCCTTCTCAGTAGCGCCAGGAATGCAAAGGTTGCGCAGCCCCCGTAGTGACCACAGGCTACGTGGTTTGAAGGTTTCTGGGGGTTCACGTGCTCCCTGTCCACTTACTCACTACCTGCGACCCCCCCCCGTGTCCAGCCAGCCACCTTCACACAGCCTTGCCACACCCACAATCCACTGCCATAACGCAAAAGACGGGGTCCTATTGATTACCGTGCAGGGCAAAATCCTGCAGAGCACAGCTTACAGAGAAAATGGGGTCAGTGTCACATTAAAAAAAAGGACAGGAACCGAGCACATCCGGCAGTAGCTTTATACATGTAAAATGGTTAGGAAATGTATAAAAATTCCAATAAATACAGCGCTTTACCTTAAAAACCTGATCCAGCCATAGAAATGGTAGACCAGTGCCATACAGTGCTTTATCTTAGAAACCACAAGTCCGCTGCCGGAGAGTTGCAGCCTGTGAGTTGTTGTGAGACAGCAAGCGAGGGGTCTGAAACCCGCTGGAAAGTTGCACCGCCAGGCGCGGCCCATCACATGGGGCGAGCGGAGGGCGCATGAGCTGCTTGGGTTTTGTGCGTGCCGGGGCGGGGACGGTTTTCTGCTTTCACCTAATGTTTCTCCTGGATGAAACTGCGCCTGACTGAGCAAATGTGCAATTCCTGTTATGCTCACATTGTTCCCTAATACTCCAATTGTGCTGGAACAAAACTCTGGTTTTCAACACAAGCGCTGTAAGCAGAACTGACCGTAGGCCAGGATACACGGTGCCACACCAGCCTGACGCTGGCTTTTCAAGCACTCGAGACTTTTCCAAACCTGCCCCCTGAGGAGAGTGTGGCTCCTGGGCATGAAGCCAGGGATTTATTTTTTATTTATAAAAAACTTGTCAGGAGTCAAGTACTGATAGCATTAAGTTATTAATGTTAACTCCTATAATCCTCTTAACAATTCAGCTAGTACACATATTTATTATCCATTTTACAGATGGGTAAGCCAAGAACTGTTAGTAAACCACAATCGTGGGATTTGAACCCCAGGAGTCTAGCTCCTCCTTCTTTCCTTTCTCTCCTTCCTTCCTTCCTTCCTTCCTTCCTTCCTTCCTTCCTTTCTTCCTTCGTACTGGGGATTGAACTCAGGGGCATTCTACCTCCAAGCTACACCCCAAGACCTCTTTTATTTTCTATTTTGAAACAGGGTCTCACTAAGTTGCAGAGGTCCTCACTAAATTGTTGAGGCTGGCCTCGAATCTCAGCCTCCCAAGTACTGAAATGACAGGTGTGCGCCACCATGCCTGGCTAAGAATTCATCTTTATAACCACTACAACATATGGCCAACCTTTGGCATCCCGGGGAATTGGTTCCAGGACTTCCCACAGATGCCACAACCCACCGGATGCCTAAGTCCCCTATATAAAGTAGTGCAGTATTTGCATACAACACAAGCACGTTCTCCTGTATACTTTAAATGAGCTCTAGATCACTTATCACACCTAATCAATGTAAATTCTATGCAAATAGTTGTTTTACTATATTGTTTAGGCAACAATGACAAGAAAAAGAGTGTGTACATGCGCAGCACAGACACGTTTCTCCCCCAAGTATTTTCCACGAGAGGCTGGTTGAATCCAAGGCCATGGGCCCCTCGGACCCCTCAGATTTGTGAGGCTGACTTTACTGTCTCTAGGACCCTGTGGGGGGGCTCTCAGCCGTGCCTGGATGTGCATCCTGTCTCCACCACTCACTAGTCATGGGGACGCATGCTTCATCTTTCTGGGCCTCCATTTCCTTTTCAGTAAAACAGGAATAGTTAACGATAGGATAATCCTTGGGGCTGCTGTAAGGAGTGAGTGAGATAAACTCCTTAGGACAGCCACACAGTCAAATGCTCAAGGAATACTAGTGCTTAGAGAACAAACCCCACCTCCTAGCCCTCGACCACATCAGTCCCCCTCTGTCCTTCAGGCACGATGACTCTGCTGAACAGCAGAGGGGGGAAGGGGAGGCGGCTCTGACCACCCACTGCCTTTGGTGGTCAGGGAAACAGCCTTGGCGGCATGCCACCCTAAGGCCTGGGTGCTGTGGCCTTGCCGCTGGGTCACATATGGCTTTCCTGGACTTCGGGCACAGTGACCCAGACACCCAGAGGCCTGGCTGCTGCTGACCCAGACACCTCAGGACAACAGCGAGCAGAGAGCTAAGAGCTTCTGAGTTGACAGAATGTTAAGGCCTTGGATTCTGTGTGATGATGGATATTGGGGAGGGTAGGAAGGAGTAGACTGTATGTGCTTCTGCTTGTACATATCTATTCATCAAAATTTGTAGAGCAACAACTGTGGGCCAGCTGGGCAGGCACTGAACTCAGTGTCTAGTAGGAAAGACGCACACTCAAGTGACAATTATAATACAGAGTGGAAGGGACTGTGGTGAGGGAGGCCCACGGGGCTGTGGAAGCTGCTGATGCAGCCAGAGAAATGGTAGACCTGTACCTGCCGTCCCACTTCTGCCCACGCCCAGGGCAGACATTGCTAATCAACTTCAGACCTGGACGTGGCTCCAGAATCCTTCTCAACACAGCACTCCAGGGAGTCACTATCAATTAGCTGGAGTTGGCATATGAGCTGAAGCTTCTGTGCCAGTTCTTAGCTGAGCTCTGGAGGAGGAGTGAGTCAGAGGGTGAAGAGGGAGTAGGGGCAGAAAAGGGAGTGTCAGGTAGAGGGAGCCATGGATGCAAACGCTTGAGGTGAGACAGGGAAGTGTAGAAGGTTCAGAGTGGTGGGTGGGGCACATGGCTGGGACTGGGAGAGGCTTGGAGAGGTCAGAGAAAGCAAGTGCTGGGTGACAGACTATGGAACTCAGACAAAAAAGGAGACGTGCAGGTGTCCAGGCAAGAGTGATGAGTGGCCTCATGGAGGGAAATGGGGAGAAACAAATGGAGTCAAGAAAAAATGAAGAGTAAAATGGGTGAGCTGACTGTGGAGTAAATACAGAGTACAGAGAGAGGAGAGCCGTCTAAGAGAAGCCCCAGGTTTCCAGTTTGGGCAGCTGGGAGGTGGAGGTTCTGTGCATTCAGATAGAATTTATTTTTTTATTTTGAGACAGGGTTTAAGTTGCCTAGGCTGTCCTTGAACTTGCAATTCTCTTGCCTCTGCCTCCTGAGTAGCTGGGATGATAGGCATGTGCCACTGTGCCTGGCAGAGACTAATTCCTTCTTCTTCTTTAATTAATTAATTAATTTATTTATTTATTTATTTTGGTGGTGGTACTGGAGATTGAGCTCAAGGGCATTCTACCTCTAAGCTATACCCCCAGCCCTATTTTATTTGGAAATAGGATCTCACTAAGTTGCTGAGTTGCTGAGACTGGCTTTGAACCTGCAATCCTCCTGTCTCAGCCTCCCAAGTACTGGGATTATAGGCATGTACCACCATGCTCAGCTCAGAACCCCAGGTTGGTTTTTTTTTTGTAGTGCTGGGATTGAGCCCTGGGGCATTCTACCTCTGACCTACACCCCCAGCCCTATTTTATTTTTTTATTTGAAAACAGGGTCTCACTAAGTTGCTGAGAGCCTCACTAAAATGCTGAGGCGGTCTGTGATTCTCTGATCCTCCTGTCTCAGCCTCCCAAGTATTGGGATTACAAGCGTGCACCACCATGCCCAACTAGAACCCCAATTTTTTATGAGGCAGAAAGGGTCTGAGGGGAAAAGAAAAGTCCTTCCCGAGTCCCAGGGGATAAACCACAACCAGTCTAAGACGCCCAGACCTGCGGAGGGGAAAGGTGGGAGGATTCTGGGCACTAGATGACGTCATCAAGCCGCCCCACCCTCCGGGCTGCAGCGACCTCCGGAAACCTCTGTAAAGGCAACCATTAAATGAGAGAGAGTTGAGTGTAAGTGCTAAGGGCAAATGCCTGGGTTTGAATCCTAGGCATTTACTCCTATGCCGCTCACTCACTCCGTGACCCTGGACAAGTTACTCTCTTCCACTTCCACATCCGTAAAATGGGGATATAAACAGTCCCTGTACCATGAGGCTGCTGGGAGAATTAAATGAGTCAATATGTATAAAAGCACTGGGTGCTGTGCCTGGGGATCTCATTAAGCACAGACTATGATCCAGTGGGTCTGGGCTGGAGCGTGAGATTCTGAATTTCTCCTCCTCTTCTCCTTTTTTTTTTTTGTGCGTGTGTGTATGTGTGTGTGATACTGGGGATTGAACCCAGGGGCATTCTACCTCTGAACTACACCCCAGTCCTATTTTATTTTACTTTTTTATCTTGAAACAGGGTCTAAGTTCCGGAGGCTGGCCGCGAACCTGCGATCCTCTTATCTCAGCCTCCCAAATACTAGGATTACAGGCATGCGCCACCACGCCCGGCTGAGATTCTGCATTTCTAACCAGCTCCCAGGGGCTCCAGTGCTGCTGCACAATGGGCCACACCTTGAGCTGCAAGTGCAGAGGCCACTGTCCACTACTGTGATGTAGCTGGGGCCCAAGGCATCCTCACAACAGAGTATTCCTTCTCCACCCCTGAGACCAGGTTCGGAACACAGCGTCTCCGAAGTCTTCTGTACCTGGTCTCTGCACTTCCGACCGCGCTGCAGCTGCTGGCCGGCGCCCTGCAGAGGTTCCTGGAAGGCAGGGGCTCTGCAGAGCCCAGCCCAGTTCCTGGTACACTGTGGGTGCTCAGTCACCTTTGTTGAAATGAAAATCCACGTGGGAGCACCCTGCGTGCAGGATACAGGTGCCCACAAGCCGGGGCAAGGTCAGGCAGCCCTAGCAGCGCCTGGTGGGGCTGCTCAAGGAGGCTGCCCCCTGTGAGCCTTGGCTGGGCTGGCAGAGGCCCAGGAGGTGGGGAGAGGGGAGGACAGTCGCACACACCCCTTCCTCTTTCAGAGCCTGGCATCTGGGTCCAACCAGTGTCCTAAATACCTGCAGAACTAGGAGGAGGCTGACCACAGCTCAGTGTCACCCTGTCCCTCCTCTGTCCCTTCCTTGTGCAGGTGTTGGATGAGGTGGGAGCACCTGGCTGGCCTCCAGTAAGACTCAGTCCCTCCCGGGAGGGTAAGTCTGTCCCCACTGGGGGACCCACCATCCTCCAACCTCCTGATCCTGCCTCAGTTGGACTTAAACAATCCTCAGACCTTTTGGGGCGCGTGCGCGCGCGCGTGTGTGTATGTGTTTTACTGAGGATTGAACCCAGGGGCATTTTACCTTCAAGCTATAACTCCAGTCTCCTTTTTATTTTTTGTTTCGAAACGGGTCTCATTAGGTTGCTGACAGTCCCGCTAAGTTGCTTAAGCTCGCCTGAAAACTACGATCTTCCTGTCTCAGCCTCCCAAGTGCTGGGATTACAGATGTGTGCCACCACGCCTCGTTCCCCCAACCTTTTAATAATCTTAATCACCACGGCCAACATTTACCCATCGCTTACTCCGTGCTAAGCATTTTATAGAGACACCTGTATCTGGGGTGGCTCAGGGTCCCTGTGAGGATGCAACTGACCTCGAGCAGCAAAATACCCAACTAACGGTGGTTTAATTAATAACAAACAATAATAACAGTGAAGAGCTAGGTGTGGTGGCACACACCTGTGATCCCAGTACTTGGGAGGCTGAGACAGGAGGATTGCAGGTTCAAGGTCAACCTTAGCAACTTAGCGAGGCCCTCAGCAACTTAGTGAGACTGTTTCAAAATAGAAAATAAAATAGGGCTGTGGGTGTTGCTTAGAGGTAAAATGCCCCGAGGTTTAATCCCCAGTACCAAATAATAATAATAATAATGACAACAACAGCAGTGACTATTTCCAGTGCTTGCCATGTGATGGTTACTGTTCTAGGTGGTTTCATATATTAACTCATATAATCCTCACAACAGCTCCATCCGTGGTCTGTACTATCACTGTCCCCTTTCTTCAGATGGAGAAAATGGGCTCAGAGAGGTAATGTAACTTTCCCAAAGCCACACAGTCAACTAAGAAGCAGAGATGAGCCACAAGCCAGGATTGCCTGATTGCTGAGTCCTGGCTTTGAATCTGTTTGTACTGAAATTAGACTCCTTGGTTCCTTCAAGCACATTCAAAGGTCACCAGGAGCCACCTCCCAAGGCCCTGTCATGTGTCAGGGATCACCTCCTTAGGACATCCTCCTACGCTGCTCCCCGAAGGCGAGTCTTCCTGTCTTCTGTGAAATGGGAACACAGCTTTGACCCATCTGCTGCTGCCCACCACACCACACTGCCTTCCCCGTGTCCTGTCCTCCAGTGCCTGGGAGCCATCAAGATGGTCCAGGCTGCCCTGAAGTTCAGAGAGGCCCACAGATGTGCCCAAGGCCACCAAGAGAGTCTGTGGCGGAGCCAGGACTGGGCCCTGAGCTTCCTGAACCCCTGAGCCTCATGTGGGTCAGCAGGATCCCAGGTGCCTAGGATCCCTTCCTCCAAGACACCCGCCCTGCCAGCTTCGCAGTTTAGAGAAACCGCGGGCTGCCTCCCTCCCCTCCTCTCCCTTCCGCCTGTCCTCCTCCTCTTCCTGCCCACCGGAAAGTCTCGCAGAGGTGGGCGGAATGGCCGTGTCCGCCAAGACAAGGCCATTCAGGAGGCGAGATGCCCCATTTAGGAGGGAGCGAGGCTTTTAGCACCCAGGAGCCCCCGGCCAAGAGGCAGGGTTAGAGCGGAAGGGCAGCAGAAGGTGGAGGCCGAGCCCCCCGCCCTGGCTGGTGTCTGCTCTTGGACAAGTCACCCGGCCAATGCTGTCCAGAACTCGCCGCGATGGTGGACATGCTCCATGTCTGCACCATCCAGGACGGTCGCCACAAGCCACGTGTTGCTATTGAGCATGTGAAATACGGCTGGTGCGACAGAGGACCAGAATAATTGATCTTATTTAATTTTAACTAACTTACATTTAAATAGCCTTGTGCATCTAGTGACATCTGTATAGGACAGTACGGATCTTGACCTTTCTAAGCCTCATTCTTGTCATGTGCACAACAGAGGTCATGACACCCAGGTCCCCTCCCTGCCTCTGAGGACGGCTGGGAAGCAAGGAGCCATTGTGTTAGAAGCCCGAGCCGGGAGTCGGGATTCCTGGGCTCCAGGCCTATATTAGCAGCTGTGTGACCTGGGGCAAGCTCCTGAGCCTCTCTGAGTGCCCGGATCATCTGTACAATATGGAAGTCACTTTGGCTTTAAGTTTCTTTGTCAGGGACCCATGGGTGGGCTTTAGGGAAATATGGAAACCCTTTGCTGTTGTGAGAAGAGAATGTTTGTACAATTGTGTGTATGTGAAAATGAGTGAGTGAGTGTGTGTGTGTGTGTGTGTGTGTGTGTGTGTGTTTATCAGAGAAAAGCAGGCCCAAAGCTTTCTCCAAATTCTCTAAGGGATCCAGAAAGACGAGAAACCCCTAGTTTAGAGGGACTGTTCTTCCAGGGCGCTTTTAAAAACTAGAGTTCCTGGGCTCCCTTCCCAGTGGCTCAGGAGCGGGGTCCTGCCATCTGTATTTCTAATAAGTCCCCAGCGATGGCACTGCACAGCCCGGGCAGGGGAATACTGGCCAGGTGCCAGGCAGCACGATGTCTTGTTATTTGACATACGTGAGATGCCTCTATCAAGCTGTAGTTTAAATTTTTAAAATCCAACTGGGGTTTAAGAAACTAAAGAAGAGGAAACAGTAATGATCATAATAAAATCCCTCTCTATGCTCTCTGTTTCTCTCCTTCTCTATTTTTCCTTTGTGGTACTGAGGATTGAACCCAGGAGAGTTCTACCTCTGAGTCACACCCCCAGCCCTATTTTATTATTTTTATCTTTTTATTTTTGAAACAGGGTCTTACTAAGTTGCTGAGGCTGACCTGGAACCTATGATCCTCCTGTCTCAGCCTCCCAAGTACTGGGGATTACAGGTGTGCACCACCACACCCGGCTTCTACTCTCTTCTTTATTTAGCAGTCGTGATATACAGCGCTCATTATAAATACTAATCTAGGATTACATGCATCATAAATGTTTAATACTCATAAGACCCCCCGTGGTTAGTGCTGTCATGCCCATTTTACAGATGAGGCACCTGTGGCTAAGAAACGTGACCTCCCCGAGGTCACACAGCGGGAGCACGGCGGAGCTGCGATTCCAGCACGGGCCATGGGGAACAGAGCCTGTGCTCCATACCCGCTCCCTTGGAGCTCCCTGCCTCCCTGCTTCCCTTCTGAAGATGGCCATGGCCTGGGAGCCCCAAGCTGACACCTCGGCAGCCTGGGCTGACCCAGGTGGCCGGTCGCAGGTGCAGGCCCCAAACTCACTTGCCCTCCGAGCCGTAGCTGTTCATGCTGTCCTCGATGGACTCGTGGCTGGCCTGGCGCAGGGTCCGGCTGGGCATCTCCACGGCCAGGCCTGTCTCTGTGCTTCTCTGGATGGCACCCTTCAGCCTCCGGCTGTCTGCTTCTGGGCAAAGAGGCCAAGAGCGATGGGGAGAGACATGGGGGCAGGGAGGACAGAGAGACCGGTCATCTGGTTAGCGTTTCAGCGGCTGGTGGCAACCCAGGCCCAGCCCCCATCAACCTCCTCATACCACCGCCTCACCTGCACCTCCCTGGGGCACCCAGCCCCACACCCACCCAGCACACAGCACCACCTGAGCCACATCCACCCAGCATGCAGCACCACCTGAGCCACACCCACCCGGCACTCAGCACCACCTGAGCCACACCCACCCAGCACAAAGCACCACCTAAGCCACACCCACCTAGCACGCAGCACTATCTGCGTGCTGACTGGTGGATTCATTTACATGTGCTTTCTCCCCCGAACCTTCTCAAGTCATGTCCTCCTTGGCCACTATTCATGAGCAGCTACTACACGTGATGCTCTATCAGTGCTCTGTGCGGATTCAGGCTGGGCTCTCTCAAGGACAGCATGACTGGCATGGTGGCCAGCACTCCGCTTTGTTGGGGGCGCTGTCTGGTACCCTTTGGAATTTCTAGCAGCATCCCTGGCCTCTCCCCACTGACTGCTAGTAGCACCTCCAGTTCAGATGTGACAACCAAAAGTGTCCCAAGACATTGCCAAATATCCCTTAGGGGGCAAAAATCGCCCTCAACACACATACCAGAAGATACACACCAAGACACCGTGTGCCAACCAATGCGAGCCCGAGTGTCCAGATCTGGGTAGTCTGTGAGTCTCTAGCGACCTGCCACTCTGGAGGTTTCTAAGGCTGAATGGGTTCACATGTGTGTGCCATGTGTGTGCCACACACACATACAGATGCACAGGCCTAAGACGTCTCTGCCCACCCACCAGAGCAGTGCAGACTCCACGCCGCAGCTCTGTCGCCTGGCTGCTTCTGAACTCATGGGGGAGGTGTGTGCTCCTGCTTCTACTCCAGTCCCTTTGTCCTTTACCTAGCTTGCGTCTGCAGCTGTCCCCCACCCCCATGACTGTTCTGTGCTCCTCTGTGTAGCAGGTGCAGAGACGAGGACGTACACAGAATCACACACAGGCACACTCAGGAGCAGACATGGAGCAGAGATATCCCCCCAAGCATGCGTACACACACACACACACACACACACACAGAGTCATATGCACAGAACAAACACACCCCCGACTGGGCCTTGACCGAAAGCAGGCGCCCCACTCCATTGTCTCCACCCACAGGGGCTGACACATCTCTCCCGGAAGAGGGAGGAGCCAAGCAATGACAAGTTATCTGTTCCTGGTGCTGAAGATGAGGCTGGTGGTAGCTTCCTATCTGTGACCCCTGTAGTCTTCATGGCACTTCACACCACTCTCTGAGCCTCATTCAGCCCTGGCTCAGCAGAGTGGAGTTAGCTCTGCAACTGGATGGCTCAGGCACAGGGACCACGAGGGTCAGACAGCACCCACCCCTGAGCTGAGGTGGAGGTTAGAGGCTGGACTTCTGCCACAGTGCTGGGCACACAGTAGGTGCTTAACAGAAGTAGCCACCACTGCCGCAGAGATAGAAAGACCTTCTGACCCCAAATGAGCCCTCGCTGCCAGCAATCTTGCTGATGCCCTCACAGACATGCCACCTTCCACACCTGGGGACCCCGGCTGGACCCGATCAGACCAACCGCTCGCCAGCTACCTGTCATCGTTGGTCATCTTTTGCTGACTCGGTCACAGGCCCCAAAGTGACTGTTCCAAAGCTTTCCCAACTCCCCACCCCATAACCCACCCATCCCGACAGATGCCCCCTCCCTCCTGGCCAAACGACGCCTTCTCCGTGTTCTGCTCTTCCTCCTGTCCAGGATTCACAGGCCTGAGACCTTCAACCTGCGCCTCGATCCTCCTCGCCTCCTCCCACCCTTACCACGACCTCCCGTGACTTCCACTCCTCCTCCAGCACTCCAACTTTGTCCACCATCACCTCCCACCACCAGGCTGCTGCAGGGACCAGCCTCTGGCCACTTGCTCGGCAACCTCCAGCTCTTATCTCAATGGTAAAAAACAAACAACACACACACACACACACACACACACACACACACACACACACACACCACACACACACACTGATGGGCCAGGCATGGTGGCACACACCTGTAATCCCAGTACTGGGGAGGCTGAGACAGGAGGATTGCAGGTTCAAAGTCAGGCTCAGCAAATTAGCAAGGCCCTCAGTAATTTAGTGAGACTCTGTTTCAAAATAAAACTAAAAAGTCAGGCATGGTGGTGCATGCTTGTAATCCCAGTACTTGGGAGGATGAGACAGGAGGATTGCAGCTAGCCTCAGCTATTTAGTGAGGCCCTCCGCAACTTAGAGAGACCCTGTTTCAAAATAAAGAGTAAAACATAGGGCTGGGGGTGTAGTTCAGAGGTAGAATGCCCCTGGGTTCAATTCCCAGTTCTGCAGAAAATAAATAAATAAATAAATAAATAAATAAATAAATAAAATCTAAAATAAAGTAAGGCTGGGGTGTAGCTCAGAGGTAGAATGCCCCTGGATTCAATCCCCAGTACCACAAAAAAAAAAAAAAAAAACCACTGACAGAGACAGAGGAATGAACGGGCCCTGCTGCTGGTTCACAGGGGCCCAGGAGACCCTCACTTGAGCTGCTGTGGTCGGCTTCTGTGAACCCTTCCCTGCCCACATCAGCAAGCCTGGACTTCCTGCGGCCGGTCCCTGACACCTGCCGATTTGGTCCTGAGCCCACTTAGCCATGGAGCAGGCTGAGCTGGAAGCGTCTGGGAAGGTGGGACCCCTACCCTGCTGCTGCCATGGCCCTCAACCAAAGGCTAAATGCTGGGCGCGGTGGCGCACGCCTATAATCCCAGCACTTGAGAGGCTGAGACAGGAGGCTCACAGGTTCACAGCCAGCCTCAGGCAACTTAGTGAGGCCCCATGTCAAAATAAAACATAAACTAGGGCTGGGGATGCAGCTCAGAGGCAGAATGCCCCTGGGTTCAATCCCCAGCAAAACACACACACACACACACACACACACACACACACACACACACACACGACTGACTAAATGGAGAAGGAGAATGAATCTTATCTTGGGTCAGAACCACAGTAAGGTGAAACAGGCAGCAGAGTGACCTGCAGCCACGGGACCTGCCCCCTGCCTGGCACCCCTGGGCCTCTTCTCTCCTGTCCTCTCCCCCAGTCCTCTGCAGGTGCCTCCTTCATACACCACATGTGCATGCATCTTGTTGCAGGGTCTGCTCAGGAGAAACGTCACCTGACCTGGACTGGCACCCCAAGGAGTCAAAGTTCAAAACTCTTTGCACAGGTCGGTCCAGACATCTCCAGGGAACCCCCCCCCCAGCACCCTGTGGAAAGTAGAGATAAAATGCAGCACGAGAACCAGGTGTGGTCATCCACACCTGTAATCCCAGTACTTGGGAGGCTGAGACAGGAGGAACGCAGGTTCAAGACCAGCCTCAGCAACATAGCGAGACTCACAGCAACCTATTGAGACCGTTTCAAAACAAAACAAAAGGGCTGGGGGTGTAGCTCAGAGGTAGAATACCCCTGGGTTCTAATCCCCAGTACCCCCCCAAAAAAAAGAAGGGAAAAAATGCAGAGTTGGGGAGGGCACGCTTTCCAGGGATGGTGAAGGGGGCGGAGAGAGGCTACATCATACACCACTATCACAGGATGCCATCATTGGTGCTGGAGTGTTAGTCCTGTAAACTCTGGGACCAACAGTGAGGCTGCCCTCGAGGTTGGCCACCCTGGTGTACAACTGAGTTTGGGTGACATTTTGGGGGTTACCCACTCATATTTGCTGCACACAAAAATCAAAAGCCATCCAGCTTGCATTTTCTCCTGCAGGGTCCTAAGTCCCTCCTCTCCCAACCTGTACAGAGTATGCAGGGGAGGGTTGGGGAGGGGGGGAGGAAGGGGATGAGGATTGCTGAAATCCTGTCAGGAGACAGCAACAACTTGGGGGTACTAACCCAGTTGTGTGCCAAACATTTGATCTCTACCTTCTTGCCTGATGCTGGGCTAAAAGACCGAGCAAGAGCTGGACGTGGAGGCGCACGCCTGTAATCTCAGTACTTGAGAGGCTGAGACAGGAGGACCACAGGACTACTCAGCAAGTAGTGAGACTCTCATCAACCTAGTGAGACCCTTTTTCAAAACAAAAAAATAAAAAGGGCTGGCGGTGTAGCTCAGAGTTAGAACACCCCTGGGTTGAATCCCAGCACCAATTAAAAAAAAAAAAGTTGGAGCAAGAGCAGTATGGCTCCTGCCCCGCTGACTCCCAGTTCAGCGGGGAGGCCGGCATAAGCAGATAACCACACTAGTTAGTTGCAAGTGTGTTGAGCGCTTGGCAGAGCTAGTACAAGATGTAATGACAGCACCCACTGGGACCAGTGGGGAGGGGCCTAACCTGGGCTGCTGATTACGTCACCCTTGGAGCCAGAGTCGCTTCCGACTCCCTCCTTCTTGGACATCCTTGAGAGTGCATTCTCCTGGGTGTCCCCTGCCTCTGGCCACTACAGTGTCCTCCCCTGCCTCTCCCCATCCCACCATGCCCTCGCCATGCCATCCTTGGGTCCTGTTTCTCTAGATCCTCCACCCTGGTGACTTCACTCCCCTCCCACAGCCTCAGGAGTACGCTATGTGGACAGATCCTACGCCCAGCCTGTAGTACGAAACTCTGACCATAGCATCGCTTCCCCCTGTGTTCTGGATGTCGCCACCTGGATGCGGAACAGGCTCCGTGGATTCGCCCTGGCCCAAACTAGACCGATCACAGCCCTGCTTCGCCCAGTCGGCTTGCTCTGATGCATGTGCCTATCTTTCCTGCCACCCAGACTCAGAACCACCCAGTAGCTCAGCGGCTTTTTCCTTGCTCACCAGAGACCAGGTCTTACAAAGTCTTTGCCATTAATATCTCTCATATCTTTCGCCTCTCCCCTCTTGTCCATTTGCACAGCCCAGCACCCCTACTATCTCAAGCTTAAACTATATCGACAGCCTCCTAACTGGTCTCCCTGCTTCCAATTCAACCACCCACACACCAGCCGCTAAGAGATTAAATGACCACTTCAGACCACTCTTACTAACTCATTCTATGCAAATGTCACAAAAGTGCACAAAGCTAGGCACTAAAGTGTTCCCCCACAGCATTGTTTACACCAATGAAATGCTGGAATCAACCACCCATCTACATGGGGCTAGTTAACTAAACGACACAGCACCGCCATGAGATACGGCACAGCTGTTGAAAAGGCTCATCTACATCCACAGTATGGACGGCTCCCTCGGCATGCTGGTAAGTTAAAAAAGCAGGTTGCAGGGCAGTATGTAAAACTTGATGCCATTTTTGTAAAGCTATAGATAGCTCGTGGTGTGTGTGTGTGTGTGTGTGTGTACAGAGAGTGCTTCATCTTTATATTTATGCATATGCACAGAAAAATCTGGGAGGATATGAACAAAACTGCTAATGGAGAATAACTGTAGGGAGAAAGGCTGTTAGAGGAGGTGTGTGGGAGACCATTTTTTTTAACTTTTTGATTTAAGTATAAGCTCTAAGTAGAAGAGTGCACAAACCTCAAGTGTGCAGTTTGATGAGTGTGTATGTGTGTGGGGGTGCTGGGGATTGAACCCAGGGGCATTCTACCTCCAAGCTACACCCCCAGCCCTTTTGTTTTTGAAACAGGGTCTCGCTAGGTTGATGAGAGTCTCACTACATTGCTGAGGCTGTCCTCGAACTTGTGATCCTCCTGTCTCAGGCTCCCAAGTGCTGGGATTATAGGTGTGTGCCTCCACGCCTGGATACTTGAATTTTTACAAGCCACACATGCTCGTGGGTAACCAGCACCCAGATGCAGAAGCAGCATCACTAGGATTCCAAGGCCCTCGCTCCCCATCTTCCGTCACCATCTTGTTTACGAAGCAGCCACTACACTGACCTCTAATGCCAGCTATTAGTTTTGCCTGGTTTTGAGTGTTATATAAAGAGTGTGGCCTTTTTGTTTTTTTTTTTTTTTTTGGTATTGACCTGGTTTCTTCTGCTTAACATCACAGTGTTTGAGATCCATGGACAGTGGTTTGTAGTTGTATTTCTTATTGCGACACTGTATTCCATTGTATGGCTACACCACAATTGATTTATCCATTGTACCAGTGATGGGCTTTTGCTTTACTCCCTCCAGTTTAGGACTATGAGTAATAATTCTATGGTTATTTTAGTGTGCAGCTTTTGGTGGACATCCGCACCTGTGTCTCTCGGAAATCAGGCTGGGAGTAGAGGGTCAGAGGGTAGGCATGTGTGCGGCTCTAGCTGACTCTGCCAAATAGTTGTACCAATTTCCACTCCAAGCAGTACATTGGGAAGGAGGTTTTATTTCTCTTTTGTATGCTTCTATGTCACTTGAATTTTTTAGAGTTAAATGTATTAATTTTATAATATAAATGAAAGTAAATTAAAAAATAAATCATAGTTTCGATCATGCTATGATCTTATTCAAAACCTTAGAATGAGCTGTGTATGGTGGCGCAGGCCTGTAATCCCAGTACTTGGGAGGGTGAGACAGGAGGATCACAGGTTTGAAGCCAGCCTCAGCAACTTAGTGAGGCTCTCAGCAACTTAGTGAGACCCTGTTTCCAAATATAAAATAAAATAGGGCTGAGGGTGTAGCCTGGAGGTAGAACATCCCTGGGTTCCAACCCCAGTACCACAAAAACAAAAACAAAAAAACAAACAAACCTGAGAATGGCTTCTCACCTGCCAAATTAGGTTCAGTCATTGCACTCAAGCATCCAGTACTTTCCACTATCCAACTCCCTCACCACCTGCTCCTAGTCTCCCTTACAGTCTCCACACTCCAGCCTGGCTAGTCCCCAGGGCTCCACGTCCATCCTCAATTACATCCTCCTCCTGGTTCTCTCTCCCTTCCTCATCTTCGCTATCAAAATTCTAACCATTCTCCAGGGTTTAGCTTTAAATCATACCTATAATTTACCAGGCACTCTCTACCTCAGTTTCCTCATCATGTAATAGAGGCAATAGCACCAAACTCTTAGGGCTGCAGAGAGCATTAAATGTAACTGGTATTGTAATAATGTAATCATGAGCACAGATGCTATGCTAAGAGTTTTATATAGGCATCATCTTAGTTAATTCTCACAATAAATCATGAGGTGGTTACTACTACTACCTACACTCTACAGAGGAAGAAAATGAGAGTCAAGAAGGCTAAGTAAACTGGGCATGGTGGCACATGCCTGAAATCCAAGTACTTGGGAAGCTGAGACAGGAGGATTACAAGTTCAAGGCCAGCCTTAGCAATTTAGCAAGACCCTGTTTCAAAACAAAAAGGGCTGGGCGGCATGCAGCTCAGAGGTAGAACACTCCTGGGTTCAATCTCCAGTACCATACACACAAAAAAAGAAGGTTAACTAACTTTCTCAAGGATACACAGCTACTCATAGCAGAGCTGGGCTTCATTACTCTGGTCTTTCTAACTCTAAATTCACATTTTTTGTATGTGTGTGGTACTGGGGATTGAACTCAGGGGCATTCTACCTCTGAGCTACACCCCTAGCACTATTTTATTTTTATTTAGAAACAGGGTCTCATTAGGTTGCTAAGAGTCCCACTACTTGCTAAGGCTGTCCTAGAACCTGTGATCCTCCTGTCTTAGCCTCCCAAGTATTGGGATTACAAGTATGCAGCACCACGCCCGGCCCAAAGCCACATTTTTAATGAGCCACTAAACTATCTCACTGAGCTCTACTGGAGTTCAAATGCCATCTCTTCCACAATGACTTCCCTGACTCCTTGGGTCCCAGGAGCACCCATCTCACCTCTGTTGGGGTGACTAGACCACTGTGCCTTGGGACACCGTCCTGTCAACCCAGCTGTGTGCACAGTGTGAGCTCATTCTTCATTTACTTCTATTCAGCACCTGGGACAGCGCCGCACTGCCCATCCCGCTAGAACTGAATTGGCTTTAGGACAAGTCCCCAAGAAAAACACAAAATTCTCCCATAAAGCAAACAAGTAAATCTTACTCCATCATTTATACCTGACTATGAATGTGTTTAATGTACCTTCACAGGGAGAAGGATAATAAAATCATGAGAATGACGAATTATGAGTGCAGATACCATTATCTTTAGCATTTACCCTGTAACAAGCACTATTAGAGATGTAATTTAACCTCGCCATAACTCTGAGAGGCACATGCTGTTATCTTAATTTTACAACAAGGAAGCAGGCTCCAAGCAGTTCAGCAATGTGTCCAGGGGTACACCAGACAAGATAGTGCTAGGTCTGACATCCAGTTCTGTGTGCAAACAGAGCCTGCTCTCTTTCCAGTAGCGGCCCCAGAGATGTGGTGATGGAGGGAAAGGAAGGAGGGAACAAGCACTGCCATTCTCCACTCTGACATTCTATTGAAGATGAATGTTACTAGCTTTGTTTACCAGAGCAGGAGTCCTATTATGGTTAGATACAGAATGTCCCCTGAAGAGCTCATGTATTAATGTTCAGAGTTGATGTGATTAAGTCATGAAGGTTGTAATCTCATCAGTGGATAAGTCCATTGTAATGGATTTACTGGGTGGTAACCTAGGCAGGTGGGGTGTGGCTGGAGAAGGTGGCTCCCTGGAGGTGTGGCCTTAGGGACCGTGCTTTTGGCTTTGAATCCCCTTGCTCTCTTGCTTCTGGCCTCCATGATGTGAGAGCACAGCCTTGCTCTCTCCCTCTTTCTGCTTCCTGCCACCATGCCCTGAGCTCTGGAGACCCAGCCTGACAGCCTGAACCTCTGAAATCTCCAGAACTGTGAGCAAATAAATCTGCCTTTCTCTAAGTTGTGTGGTCAGTTGTTTGGGATTACAGCAGTGCAAATGTTGACCGAAACAAGCCCAAAGCTGAGAGGTTACATGACTTGCTCCAGGTCCCTTGGCTCTAAATCCTTCACCATGTCCCTGACCAATGTCTAATCCCATATCTGTGAGTATCAACTGCAGGTCCATACAGCAGCCTGTGAAGTTCCTCCACCCACAAGACCTGGGGTGACTGGGTTATTTTAATACAGGAGGCAAGAAGCACCAAAGCCCCTGGGACACTGCTTTCTCTTCCCACCATGACTGCCCTTCTTGTCCCTCTGAGATAAATACCCTGAAGGCTGCTGCCTCTTCTTCCTCCATGGTCAACCTCTCCCTGGCCGAGTTTTCCCAGTGACATCAGCCTTCCATGCTACCTTGCCCAGGTCTTGAAATCCACCAGAAATTTGAGGGTTGAGACCTTCTTCAGGCACTTGGGCCTCTAGAGCCCTGATGTGGCCTCTGGCTACGCCTCCAAGGTCAGGTGGAAGCACAGACCCTGATACTTCTGTGAAAGCCCCCATCTCCCCCCTCTTCTCCCTAGAGCTATCAGAATCTGTACTGTAATCCCAGTACTTTGGGAGGTGGAGACCGGAGGATCCGGGTTCACGGCCAGCCTCAGCTCTCTCTCTCTCTCTCTCTCTCTCTCTCTCTCTC
>PVJS01008286.1:29771-49771 GCA_004027185.1 Glis glis | reverse complement strand
TATAAACTCTAAGGATTATTCATCTATTCTTTTCAGGTTCTTTCTATAACCTCAGGTAGTTTCCTCAGATACCTGTGCCAATCAAAATTCAGCTGAAGAATTGAAGAAGATTCCGCAAGTCTCATGGGCTGTCTCTTTGCACCGTATCCTGTCATTTGAATTCTAGTGGACTTAGCCTTCCCAGGCCTACTTTTGTCTCCTACACTCAGAGAGCTTGCCGGGCTTGCACTGGATTATCCCTGCAAGTTGCTTAGAAAATCTCTCCAGACAGTAACCCCAAACAATCATAGAGCTGACCGCCATCTCTTCCCCCTCTTAGAGTTCATGCCCTAATGGCCAACATATAAAAAGTGGATTTTTAACCTACATTACCTAATTCTTTAGTTGTTTCAGGGGGAAAGAAAAATCTAGTCTAGTACTTTATCCTGGGTTGAAACAGAAATCTCCCAGGGATATTTTAATTTAACTCAATTATGATTATGATGATGATGATGATTTTTTTTTGGTACTGGGGATTGAACCCAGGGGCATTCTACCTCTGAGCTACACCCCCAGCCCATTTTTATTTATTTATTCTTTTGCTTTTGTTTTGAAACAGAGTCTCCCCATGTTGCCAAGGCTGTCCTCAAACCTGTGATTCTCCTATGTCAGTATCCCAAGTTCTGGGATTACAGGCATGTGCCACCATACCCAACTAGGACATTTTAATTTTTAAAAGAAATTTTTGTTATTTGTCTGCAGGGAGATGTGCAATTTTAATGTTTGTGTTCCTCCAAAATCCACATGGAAACTTAATCCCAATGCAATGGTATTAAGAGGTGAGCCTGTAGTAGGGGATTAAGTCATGAGATAGGATTAGTGCCTTATAAGGTGGCTGGAAGGTACTAGTTAGGCCCTTCTGTCATCTGTCCCTTCTGCGGAGGGAAGACACAGCATTCATCCATGGAGGGACACTGCCACGAATCCTTACAGACCAAGCCCTCACCAGACACCACACCTGCCGGCACCTTGTCCTTGGGGTTGGAGCCTCCAGAATTATGAGGAATACATTATGTTCATTACAAATTATCCAACCCTAGGAATTTTGTTATATTAGTACAAATGAACTAAGATAAGAATACAATGCAAAAGTGTTTACATCTTCCCATGAAATCTTCAAGGATTAGTTAGCAAACTGTCCAAGGTCAATGTATTTTGGTAAGACACAGAAACTCTTAGTCATGCTTCAATCACTAGAATATGGATTCCAACTTCAAACTAATCTGTAGCTTCAGAACTACAACTGTGGATTGCACATAGCAAGCATATGATAAATAATTGTTGTGTAATGTAAAGTCAACTATTGCTAAGAGCTAAATATGCCCCTGCAGATATATAAACTTAAAAATTTTAGCTTAGTATAGATTTCTAAATATAACTTGTAATTAAGTTCTCTGATTTAGAGTAATGAAGAAAATGCTAAAAGTTCTTAACTACATTTATTGTAGCCGTGGAGCTAATCACACCTTCCCCCCACCCACTCATAACACTGCTAATTCCCTGGTATCACTAACTACAGGGGAAAACACAATCAAAAGGGCACTGCCTTGCTCTCAGACTGGTAGAACCACTGTCACACCTACTGTTCCCAGGGTTTCAGCCATGGAAAAATCCACTTATGTTATCTTAAGCTATGCAGGGATAGTGCATCAGAATGTAGACAATTATGAAATGTAACAACCGTGTGACATCTCGAATCGTGAGGTGGTACATAGAAATGAGCAGGTGGACACGATTGGGAGGGACCCCAGGGACCTAGTGCACTGAGGGAAGGAGTTAATCAGGCCCTTGTGAATGGAAATACAGAGGATTCCCCACCTAGCTGCACTTAGAGGACCTGGGCTAGAAAACTGCAGAAATATCAGAAGGCTAAACCCGTGTGGGGATCCACTTAGACCCATAGGTCGAAAAGAGAGAGTGACCTCCCTAAACACATGTACGTGGGACAAAAGGTTTCCTGGGGGATTTAAGGCTCCTGCGGGAAGAACCCCAGGCTATTTTCCACTCCTGAAAGCAGCCCATTCCAGATCACCTTTTCTCTAAAAATAACCCCATTTATCAATGGCCTTCTTTTACACTGGCCCCCATTTCCCTAAAGAAACCTCTTTCATTCCCCTATTCATGCTCTCCATTTGAATTTTTCACTCAGAAAAAGCAAGAATGAAGAAAGGGATTACTGCCCAGTAATAAAACCATAATATTGTCACTAATAAAGCCCGTGTGTGTGTGTGTGTGTGTGTGTTTGTGCATTACTGGGAATGAAACCCAGGGGCGTTCTACCTCTGAGCTACATGCCAGCCCTATTTTATTGTTTATTTTGAAACAGGATCTCACTAAGTTGTTGGGGGCCTTACTAAGTTACTAAGGTTGGCCTGGAATTTGGGATCCTCCTGTCTCAGCCTCCCAAGTACTGGGATTACAGATGTGTGATCACACCCAGCTCAAAAGCCCTTTTAATATAAGCCGGGCTCACAAAGACAAGTATTGAAGTATTGCATATTCTTTGTCATATGTAGAAGTTAAAAAACAAAAACCAAAATACAAAACAAAACAATAAAACACTATGCTCTGAAAGAATTCAGGGTCACAAGCTTTGAGGGGGAATTGTTAGGTAGTTATCATGACATTAGCAGATGGAGTCAGTTGGGACAGACCGGAAGTTTACCTGCAGAGCCTTGCTCACTATGACTCCCTCCCCTGTGGGTAGGGGGTAGAGGAGCAATGCAGGGTCACTAAAGTGTGATGTGTAAAGGGCACGCAATCACCCCAAATAAATGTAATGCGTATAAAGAAGGCGTCCAGAGGGACTATAAAAACACTCCACACAGCTGTCCTTTCCAGAAATGGACTGCTCTGGACCCCATCTCTGAAGTGTGACCCCAACACCCCAGGCAGGCTGCCTTTCCATTCCTGGGAATGGCCCATCCCAGACACTCTTTCCCTGGAGAGTGACCCTTTTCCCTCCCGTCACCATCCTTCTCATATGGTGCCTTCGCGTCTCTAAATAAACCAACTGTATCCCCCTTCTCCCCCAAAAAAGGCCAACCTTAGTGTTGAAGTGTGGAATAATCATGACTAGAGGTTGGCAGTGGTGGGGGCAAAGGTTGGAAAAGGGAGGCTGGACATGATTACTGTATGCTGTAGACATGAACATTGTACTGAATCCCGATTAATACGTACAGCAAACATGGTAATCAGTATTTTAAAAATTAAAATACAAACATATATCTGCCTCTTAAATACAGTCCTTGAAGTTGTTTTAAGAGAAAAAAATAGGTATTATTTCAGAACATTTAATAACAGTGATAAATTTAAAATTGCAACAATTCATGGTAAAATATTATTCAATTATTAACATAATAATTATGATGTAATATAATTACTAGCTACACAGACAAAGGTTATGATTAATAAGGTGAAAGTGTATAGAACACAAAAATGATTCTATAAAATGTGTGTGCACGTGAATAAGAATTGCAAAATAAAGTAGAATAATGAAAATAACTGATTTGTTAAGGTGAATAGATTATGAATAAGTCTTTATAAACAAATACGTATTTAAAGAAGTTGTTTGTACATCAAGGATATATATTTAAGGCTAAATGTAATTTGGGTCGTATTTATAGATATGGAAAATCAGTTTCCATCCTTGAAACCTCTCACATGATTTCTTTATATACAACATTAAAGATTAAGGTTTTTTTTTTAGGTTGTATAAATCTATGAACATTTGTAACCCAGGGGTGCTCCAATTTGCATCTTTGCTTGTGGCAGGAGCAGCAGTGATAATTTGCTACTATTTTCGTGTGGTTAGCTCTTGAAGGCTTGGAAATCTTTATTTTATGCTTCTTTTCCAGCATGCGCGAATGTCTGCTGGCAGTAGTTTTGGAATTGGCTTGATGGAAGTGTAGAAAACAAGGGTGGCTGGCTCATCTTCCTCATTGCTCGCACAAGCAGACTGCTGAAGTGACAGAATTAGGACTAATTTAAAAGAAACGTGTGTCTGGCCTCATGGGAAGCAAAGAAATGTAAGCCCTACGACATCATGACAGTTACAATTATCTAAGGGAATGGCTGTCCTTAGACTGTCAAGCTAACTGTGGAAGAAAGAAGCAGTTTCTTTCATAGAATAAGTAGCCCAAACAGGTAAACATCATGTACATACACACACACACACACACACACACACACACACACACACATGTGCACACACACACACACACACACACATACCTCTCTACTTATAAAAGGTAAACAAATATCCTACTTATTAGAGCAATATATCTAAAAACTTGAAATTAAGAACATACCCCCCAATTTTCAAATAATTAAGTAAATATGTTACTTTGCATTTATTTTCCAACCAGAAAATAAATCAAATAGAACAAATGAAAATATACTGGGGAAAAATCCTAAATTTCACATAATAACATGCATACATACACACATACACACATACACACACACACACACACACAATCACAAAGGGATGATGCCATACCTAGAAGATTAAAAGAAATATCTTTCCAATAAAGATCACTCATGTTAATTTAAAAATCTTTCATAAAACTTACAGCTATAGAAGCATTACACACTTAGCATGGTATACTCCACTAAGAAAATTCCATTTATATTGGTACTTTGTATTTGTAAAAATTATAAATATCTTAATTTCAAATATATACATACAATATATACTATATAAACATATGTATGATAGCTCAGCTGGTAGAGCAGAGGAATGAAAAAGTTATATATTCAAATTGTATATTCAAATAAATTAAAAATATTCCCATCTACTCTTTTTCTGTTATAACATTAAAATTTCCTTGGCTTTTTGTTCCTAATGATTCTTTTGAACTCAGAAACATAAATATACATTTCCATGAAAATCCTTCAGAGTTGTAAAAGTTTGAGTGAGTTTGTAACAGTGTCCTTTCTAGTAGGACACTTTCCTCTCCCTTTGACTGGCATTCTAAAGAAGCTGTACACAAATGGTTAAGGGTTAAGATGCCAACTGTTCAATAATCTTCCTTTAGATTTACAGAACCCGGAACAGGTGGTGACCTTCAGATAACATCAGAATGTGTAAAGTTTCTCCCTAGTCTTTAGTCCTGTGCATCAACCAACACAAGGCATATAAGTTGTTATTAGGTTTTACTTGCAGAAAAGTAATGTGCTTGTGGAAGTAATTACAAGAACTAGCCCCAAGAGGTCAAAGTCAACTGTGATGTTTCAGCCAGAAAAAGAGAGAGAGAGAGAGAGAGAGAGAGAGAGAGAGGAGGGAGGGAGGGAGAGAGGGAAGGAGGGAGGGAGGGAGGGAGGGAGAGAGAGAGAGAGAGAAAGAGAGAGAGGGAGAGAGAGAGAGAGAGAGAGAGCGAGAGAGGGCGAGAGGGAGAGAGAGAGAGAGAGAGAGAGAGAGAGAGAGAGAGGCTTACCCTTACTCTTCGGTGACAAAGACCCCACCCAGCACCAGCACATAGCCTTACCTGCTCACTTCTCCCTACACCTCCCTTCCCTCTTGTGCAAGCCTTTTGCATACCTGAGTTCCCTAAGATGGTCTGTTTTGGGTGGATGACAGCTCTTCCCATCTTCCCTTGAATAAACCTCATTCTTTTCCCTACCAACTCTCATCTACTGAGTAATAGCTTTGAAGCAGTTAGCTGATGGACTTAAGTCTGGCAACAAGTGCAGAATGATAAGCACCCACCAGGAACACACCTTTTGGTAGTTTAACTCTCAACATTTAATGCAGCACTCCCTAATACCAGAGTTAATATTGTACTCTCAATGCATATGAAAAGTAATTGTGAATTTGAGAGACCTTTTCATGCATATTTATTTGGTTTTAAAGTGAACTTCTATTTCAGAGAGGATTTTACAGATTGCTAAACTTCAATAAAACACTTAAAGATGTTTAGTGTCATAAATACGGCTAAGACCTCTGGTCAGATCTCACAAGGCAAACAAAGCACAGATCCCCCTCAGCTACAAGACTTTCTTTGGGGTATCTCCTAAAAATGATTAATTCCATCATGAAATATTTTGAGCACCTTCTACGTGCTGAACATTTTACTCTTGGCATACTCTGGAATGCTTCCACTATATTTTCATTTCATCTATGCTCTTTCATTCACAAAATAAATGCAAAAGGCAAATTATTATCTCATATATGGATCATTTGGGAAATGCTTTTCATTTGAGATTTTTTTAAGATATTAATTAAGTCATTAGATACCTAGAGCAGAAAATTCTTGAGGTCACCCCTTGAAAGCTTTGTGAGTTCTCACACAAGTTACCTAAACCTTCTGTGTTTCAATTACTTAATTTTCATAATTGCTTCATAGAAATGTTAAGAAAAATAGCTAAAAGAGTAGGTGGCATGGAATAAACACTTAATATAAGCACTTAATAAATAACATTATTATTTTCTCTATTGGAAAGTGATTGGACATGAAGGTTCTAATATCATCGGTTAATTAATTTGTTGATGGGTTCATAATCCAACAGACTATTGGGAGGTGGTAGAAACTGTAGCAAGTGGGGCTTAGTTGGAAAAAGGAAGTAGGGACATGCCCTCAAAGGGTACATGGAACCCATGCCCGCTTCCTGGCACTCTTGCTCTCTGCTTTCATGATACTCTTCCTCTCCTCATACCCAAATCAATGGAGCCAGCGAACCATGGACTGAAACCTCCTAATTTGGGAGCCCAAACAAATCTTTCCTCCTACAAGTTGTTTCTCTCAGCTATTTTGTTACAGTGACAGAAGCTGACCAATACACCTTGTTTACCTGTTTTTCTGATAACTTTAACATAACTGCTTCCCTCAATACCCTTCTGTCTTTGTTTTAGATAGGATGCTACCTAAGCCTGAATTTGAAAACAGCTCTTTGAGGTTTAGTCATTTCACTGGGTTTCTCCCGTGTAGTCATGAGGTATACATTTAATAAACTTCCATTCCTTTTTCTCATGTTAATCTGTCTTTTGTAATGGACTATTCCATTCATGAACTCAAATAGAATAGAAAAAATTATTTTTATCTTTAATAAATTCCATGATAAAATTAATTTATTTAATTTTCATCATACCATGATCTCATAACTAGTAAGGGACAGTTATATGAATTGAAAGTTGCTACTCATAAGCAAGACACAGTTTTAAGAGGTAAAAGATGTATTTAGAAATGACTGGTTATGGCGATAACAATGTTATATGAGAAATTTATACTTAAGATTGAATTCAAAGCTCATAGAAGAAATTACCAAAGTACATGGTAACTGACTTCGAATTATCTGAATAGCTCCCTTGGACAAAAAAACTCAGCTTGTTTCTTGGATTCAAGAAAAGACTGGAATACAGTCTTTATATTTTAGTTCATTTTTCTAAATACTTTGTAGTGCATCATCTGACTAAGGTGATTTTTGGTTAATGATATATACAACTGCAGAATTACAGAGTACAAGGGATGAAGGGGAGGAACGTGCATCTTCAATAATTGTGAAAATATTTTGTACTATATTTAATGTTTGTAAACATTTGTAATTGCCCTCTTTACTCTCTAAATGGGCAATGATTGGTGGCTATACATTATGGGTTTGAAACATTAATACCAACAGGCAATCCATTTCAAAAGGGATATTATGTGCTCAAAAAGTCAATTAGCATGCTCTAAGTATAATATTTGCATATATCTACATCTAATTTTTGTTGATGCACTTTCAGTTCAGGTAACAAAGACAGAGATTATATGTTCTGTTCTTTTTGTTCCCTTAAAAATATTACCAGGCAGAACATTCCTTATTACATTTTATATTTTATGTTATTGTGCTAGCATCAAATTATTTAACTTAAACAAAGAAAATTATTATATATTATTTGCATTTTCCTCTCTTCTTCAAAACTCTGTATTTTGTGCCATATTTTGATTCAAAATATCTGGATAATTAATTATCTATCTAACCTCCATTTAACTATGATTTTGATTTAATATAGACATTATCAAACTTGCCAATTAGTCTCATTATGTCTTATATTCTGAATAGTTTCTTGAATGTAATTCTCTATTTTTGTTTCTATTGAGCCTTTCCTATTGTATTTATTTAAATAAATTTCAAACTGATTTTTTATTTTAGCTGCCTTATTCTAATATGCAATTTAGATAATTTATTCATAATAAAAACTTTATGATGGCATACATCTGATCTGATTTTGCTTTTTTAGAATAATAGTATATTCAAATGAGTGAAAATTTACCTCATTGTACAAAGAAACAAAGTGAGCTTTCTTCCCCTATGAAATTAAACATACATCTCTCATCTCTCAGTCTAGTTTGGTCATTTGAAATGTCTTTATGTCCATCAAAGTTTCAAAAAATAAATGGAGAAAAAAATTTAACCCACTCAAATTGGGGTCCAGAAACTATGACAAAAAATATATCTACATTTTGAGTCTCCTCAATGGGGAACAAAAGAAGATATAGATGATGCACCAAACAAAAATTTCAAACAATTCTCTTTAACACATTTTCCTCTTGCCAAAATTCCCATTCATAGCAGGAACTACAATTTCCAATCCAGCAGGGTGTGGTCGTGCACGCCTGTAATCTTAGTTCTTGGGAGGCTGACAGGAGGATCCCAGGTTCAAGGACAGCCTCAGCAAATAGTGAGACTCTCATCAACCTAGTGAGACCCTGTTTCAAAATAAAAATAAAATAGGGCTGGGGGTGGAGCTCGGAGGTAGAATGGCCCTGGGTTCAATCCCCAGTACCACAATAAATAAATAAATAATAATAATAATAATAATAATAATAAAATTTCCAACTCTTCCCCTACTGTTATCAATATAGTCCCTCATAGACATGCCCTTCACTTGCTATAATCCTTCCCACTTTTCTACACTGAAACCACCTAATGAGTTAATTTGTCCATTATAAACTGTCCTTTGCAAACTCACTTTTTGTCTTCTTTACCTTTGCCTACCATTCTAAATTTTAAAGAAATGCTACACCTAAATGATTAAGATATTAATGCTAGAGTTAGTTATTCCAGGAAAAAGGAACAAGAGAAACATGTCATAAATCCTAATCAGCAATCTTTCTTTATATTTACAGAACACAGAATATGGTGACCTTCAGACAAGATGTTTTTCTACCACTGCTGTGTCTCTGGAGGAGACCAAGCCTTTGCACAGTTACAATCCCACATACCAACATATCCCTAACCTTTACTTACCCTGCCCAATACTACTCCCTGACAAATTTTGATGAATAAAGTTCTTTATATGGTAAACCTTTACAAAGAGGTACTTTCCATGGCCTTTGGGAATTGGCTATTTTGATATCCTGAAAGAAATCATGATGTTACTATAGCTTAGTGACACATAAAACAGTATCTGCTAAACCAACATTAACGTTTCTAAGTGGTATGCTCATTCTATAAGAAATAAGAAGACCAGGAGGCTTACAACTAAGAGGTTTAAATCTGAACTAAACAAAAGTTTCTTTTGAAGCAGCCTAACTCTAGGAAATATCTCTTGTGTCAATACATTATTCTCCATTCTTCAACAGAATCATGAGAGATAACATGTTTGTGAGTAGCCACCAAGTTCTGGAGTTTGTTTACATATTTATTTATTTTGCCCAGTATCTTTGATTTGCAAATGATCTTCTCTTTACCTCAAAGCTATTTCATAAAAAAACTAAACACACAGTAATTATGTATAGGGTATATTTTAGTAAAAAACACAAATCCATAATAATCTTGAACATTAGTGTAATCTTATCTTCAAGATCATTATTCAAATACTAGAGGTAATGTAGACACAATCCTATGGTTAGGGCACTTGAAAAGCATTGGGGAGAGACTAAGCAATATATAGAAAATTATTATTAAATGAGCCTTTAAGCAGCAAAACTTCAAAGCCATACAACTTCAAAAAGAAACAAAGTCTATTTATATCCACTTTGTGGATCCAGCAAGCATTGAAATACTTTTCATTTGAGATAAAACTTGAAGAGGAATTTTATTTATATGGGTAGAAATTAGAGAAAACAGATTCCAGGAGAGGAAAACAATTTATTTATCATAATCTGATGATAATTAGAATTCAAGTTTATTCACTTACAAGTATATGTATAAAATTTCATAGTGCTTTGATGAGATCATGAAAGATACTAATAAACACATGTGAAAAGGATAATCTTAAAAATGGAGGTTAGAATGAATAATTGAGGCTCTAATAAAATTCATAAAATATCCATTTTTATTTTTATTTATTTATTTATTTGCGGTACCGGGGATTGAACCCAGGGGCATTCTACCTCCGCGCTACACCCCCGGCCCTATTTTTTTATACTTTATTTTGAAACCGGGTCTCATGAAGTTGCGGAGGGCCTCACTAGGTAGAGAGAGAGAGAGAGACAGAGAGAGAGAGCTGAGGCTGGCTGCGAACCTAGATCCTCTGGTCTCCGCCTCCCAAAGTACTGGGATTACAAGCGTGCGCCACCACGCCCGGCTAAAATATCCATTTTTAAATTATTCAGCAGTAACTTTTGATTAACTACATGAATTTTGCTTAAAGAATATATTTAATAATCAAAAATAGTAGTTGAGTATCTAGCAAATTCACCTAATCAACTCAAATTGTTTGTGGATTTTTCCCCTCAGGATTTAAGTATAATAATGATAATATCTAACAGGTGTTCGAAAATTTGTCATACACAATGGTATTTATTATTGAACCCAATCTTCATGAAATCCCTTGAGATAGATGTTAGTGTTCCTGTCTATACATATATAAAACCACGCAGCTACTATTTTGTAGAGTTGTTATAATTTGACAGTCTTATTTTCCAAGTCGTACTGTGAACATTTTGAATTAAGCTCTCCTGACTAGGCTTAAACAGGTTCACTAGGAAAAACAAAACATTACATTAAAGAGCCTGTTCAAATATGTGCTAAAGCCAAAGTATTATAAATACTAATACTTGATTTATACATCAAACCTTTCATTATGGGCTAATTTTTTATCACAGTGGTTACTTTACGCACACCTCACCTTAGAATAATCAAATATGACTAAAGAATAACCAAGAACCTAAATATCCATCAATTGACAAGTGGATAAATAACATGCATTATATCCACGCAACAGAGTATTATTCAGCCATAAAAGAAATGAAGCACTGACACCTGTTACAATGTGAATGAACCTTGAAAATATTATTCTAGGTGAAAAGAAGTCAGAAACAAAAGATCCCATATTATATGATTCCATTCATATGAAATATGGAAAATAAGAAAATTTACAGAGATACAAAGCAGAATGGCACTTGTCAGGGGGTGTGGTAAGGAGATGGTGTGGGGAATGAGTGTTAACTGGGTACAGGTTTCTTTAGGGGGGACAAAAATAGTGGTGATGGTCACCCAGCACCATGAATGTACTGAGACGCACTGAACTGTACACTTTGAAATAACTAAAATGATAAACTTTATGTTATGTGAATTTTGCCAAAAATTAAAGACATTATCCAGCAGTTGCTAGATTGATCTTGTTATTTCTGAACAACATGATGGTTCCGTTCTATGTCAAGGTTAAAATAATATGAAGATTAATAATGTGAAAAATTGGCCATGAAGAAAAATTTTTGAAAAGCTTCTTTTAAATAGTTATCAAAGAATGAACACTATGTATGGCATCTCATGATTTTATAATAAATAAAGCCAGGGGAGATCAAACTTGGCAAGGCATTTGTCCTGAAAATAAACTCTGTCTTCAGAATAATTGGGCATGAATCGGAACAGTGACACGGGGTCAATCTTGATGAATTTAATTTCTATCCCTGAACTTAACTCTGCAACAGAGTGCCAGTTTATTGTTGTGAATCTTAATGACCTTTTAAGAAATTAAAGGAGGCAGAGGTTCCAATAAACAGCAATAGACGCTTTATATTCACATATATAAACACTCACATATGCGTGTCTGTATACACACATATGTTTGTATATACGTTTATATACATTTAATGTGTAGTATATCTGATACAAATATTTATATTTAAAATGTAAATATAAAGCAGAAATACTTTCACCATCTCTCAGTTTAAGAAATAGGGAATGCCTTATTTAGATATTAATTAAATGTTGACTCTTGATAGCATTAGGACATAGGAGCATCTGATTTAAAATAATGTAAGGCAAGCCGGGCATGGTAGTACATGCCTATAATCCTAGTACTTGGGAGGCTGAGACAGGAGGATCACAGGTTCGAGACCAGCCTCGGCAATTTAGTGAGACTCTCAGTAACCTAGAGAGACCCTATTTCAAATCAAACTATAAAAAGGGCTAGTGGTACAGCTCAGAGGTAGAATGACCCTGGGTTCAACCCTCAGTACTATAAGTAAGTAAGTAAGTAAATAAATAAATAAATGAATAAATAAATAAAATGAAATAATGTAAGGCAAAATTCAATCTGTCTTTACAAACAGAGGTCCATTTTTAAAATGCTTATATCTTTTCCTCAGCAGTTTGACAGGTGGAAAGAAGAGACTTAGAGAGCTATCTCTTTGTCTTATGCTCACACACAGTGCCCTGTATGCTCTGTTTAGAGGAGGGCAACCTTGGAAGCACGGCAGTCTCTCCCTCGCTGAAGGAAGGCATGGAGGAAGCGTGTGGAGGGAGACTTTACCTCTGCGGATTCTGCGGAGATGCACCATCACTTTCTGCCAACTCAGATAAGTATACCGGCAAAACTTGAAATATGTAGGTACCATGCAAGAACAAAATACAGCCAAAAACGTCATCTGGTGGATATGAGTGAGAAAAAGACGGATGAAGAATGTTTTGAGAAGTATAATTTCTGAGGGAATATGTGTTAATGAACATATTATTTTTTCCAGGTTTTGTGTTTCTCTTTACTGAATTTTTTTCACTAGATAAAATTGTGAAAATTCAAACCTAGATATGAATTATTTAGCAGGAGCGGTTTTATAATTTTATCATTGTCAGGATGATAAAATCACGTTAACAGACAGCCAAGTGTGGTGGCGCACACCTGTAATCCCAGTACTTGGTAGGTAGGCTGAGACATACTGTTTAACTCCAGAGTTGCAGTTATAACCATTACTTTGTAATACTTTATTATAACTATTAGCATATATACATATGTATATATACATATATACAATATATACAAGTGTATTCAATTCAATATACAAAAATAAGTATGCATTTAAAAGGGCAAGCAACCACTAATTTGAATATTCTCAAAAATTTTAACTGTCTTTCCAGAAATGTAGAGCCTGTTTCTGTTTCAAAATTAAACAAGACTCTGTGTGTGTGTGTGTGTGTGTGTGTGTGTGTGTGTGTCTGTGTATGTGGATATGTGTGTGTATTTTATCACTTTTTGTTTTCAGAATTTTTCAAAGAATTGCCTAGACTTGATTACATAGCTATCTTTGTATTGCCAACATATATACTTTTTTTTCTTTTTAGCACTGGGGTTTGAACCCAGGGGCATACTACCTGTGAGCTACACCCCAGCCCTATTTTAGTTTTTATTTTAAAACAGTGTCTCACTAAGCTGGGCGTGGTGGTGCACGCTTGTAATCCCAGTACTTTGTTAGGCGGAGACTGGAGGATCCGGGTTCGCGGCCAGCCTCAGCTCTCTCTCTCTCTCTCTCTCTCTCTCTCTCTGTTTCCTTCTCTCTCTGTCTCTCTACTTAGTGAGGCCCTCCGCAACTTCGTGATACCCGGTTTCAAAATAAAGTATAAAAAAATAGGGCTGGGGGTGTAGCGCGGAGGTAGAACGCCCCTATGAAATATGAAAATATTAAAAACCTAAGAGGAAACAAGCTAGGAATATTTTGTCTACAGTTGTGTCCTTAGTTCACTCTCCACTTGACTTTTCTCCAGAGCCCTGACTTCTGTTTGATATCCATTCATATTGGGAGAAGCAGGCACCACACCTAGTTCTGGGATAAAATAAACACCTGATGTGCAGCTAATCAGTGTTTGCCACTCTACTGTCACAATGATTTGCTAGTGGTGGGCCCAAGATCTCAGTCAGTGTGAATCAGAGTGTGTTTGGAGCTTTTGCTGGAAAACTGGGACATAGGTAGTCTCTCTTGATTCTCTACTTGAAAATGTGAAGCACAGATGTGAGTCCTGGAGCTATAATTGCCATGTCTTCTACATTCAGGAAGGCAGCCTGAACTCAGAGTGAGTTCCCAGAAAAGGACCAACTCGGAGAACCCTAGAGAGATGAACGAGAGGCCTAATTGAGCAGTCTCTGAAATCTGTTTGCATTCTCAACTTTACAAGTATGTGGATCAAGTAGTTAATCGCGTTGTTAAACCTATTTGTTGGGTCTTTTTAAAATTTTGTAAAATTTTCTTTTGATTTGCAACAAAGGGCATCATACATACTTAAAGAAGTATTAAGGATATTGAAGGTTTTATATTTTGAAGTTTTCCAAAATGGCTTCAATGTAAAAGGTAAATAAAAATGACATTGACAATCCATTTTAAAGGGTTAGGTAAATATTCCTAATATACAATCATTTTGCCCTTTAAATATTGTCAAAAATGGATATTGTTTTCCTTATAATCTCAAACGGGAAAGCAAAGCTTACTCAACTAAAAAAATGAATGGGGTGTCCATTATGTACAACTCACTGTGTTCTGATGGTAAAACAGGAAGATATAACACAAAACCGGCACTTCAGTTAATCTTATCACTTCTGTACGTCCAACTAAATATTCTGATCCTTCACTGACATTCCTCATTGATATGTGAAATCTTATGACTTGTCTCCCATCCTTACCATCAGCCTTTCTTCCTTGAGCATTCCTTTGTGAAACAATGCACTCTTTCTTAAGAAAGCTACAATGAACGAGCTGATTGGTTGATAGGTATTGAGGACAATAAGCAAGGAAGGACCGGGGAAAGCTCACCAGGTGCTGCATGCATGGATGTCACTATCACTATGAACTACATTATGATGTGGGACTATAATGCACCAATAAAAGTATAAAAAAGTAAATACAGAGTTAATAGCAGTAATTTGTTTTCTTTTTGATTGTGAGAAATTAAAATATCACTTGTTTTCATAAAAGCAAATTTCACATTTTAAATTAATACTGATCCTAGCAGCAAATTAAGATAACATAGGAAAAAAAGGCAGCCCCAAACCATTAAGATTATATCATACATATCAATTTAATTATAATGATTTTTTTGTGAAATTTATTAACAAAATACCTGATGTAAGAATCTTTTAATACAACTGGGGGAAAAGATTAAACAAAACACCTAAAACAACTAACTGAAAGGTAATTTTGAAACATATATAAATATACAAGAAGTTACTGCTGGTGAAAAACACAAATAGATTAAAGAAAAATGTGTTTCAATGCAGCAAAATTATAAAATTCGATTTGAGTGATATGCTCAGGAGGTTTAAAATTTCCATAACAAAGTATTTAATTTTAAAGTAGGGCACATCATACTTGTTAAAAAAAAATCCATCCACATGTACGCTTCTCCTCTACCACAATAAGGACATAACTCATTAGAGATCCAGTTTTTATGAGGAAACAGGCCTTAAAATTTTATTTCCTCTAGGATATGGTTCTGCCTTATTAAGATAATGAACATCAAACAACCTACCTACTGATATTTAGTGGCCTACCTGGCAGTGAGGCAGACTCAGTCACAACATTGACACACTGGTCCAAGTGTGACCAAGCAGAGACGCCTAGCAGAGGCTGTATGAACATAGGAATGTCTTAAGTCCGATATAAATATTGCAAAATGGATGTAATATGAGTTTAAAAATGAGCTACTCCATGATTAACAAAGTAAATCTATGAATTTTTATGATTATAAATAGGTCAGCAAAAATGTTGAGACTTTCTGGTTTATAGCTATATTTCTTTAAAAGGTGTGATGATAATAAAGGAAAAATTCAGAGTATGGGGACTCACAGTTGTTTATATTATATTCCAAATTGTAAAAAGTTTTCATACAATATAGTACAATTCCGCTGAAATCCAGTTCCTAATGATTTTTACTATTGCACAGCTAGATATATTTTTCAGACCATATGGTGCTTTTTAGTAAATTTGTCATTTGCATTTATTTTAGATTTATTATGTTTCATTGGAGAGGTTATTTCCATTCAAATGCCATAGAAATACATTTATATCTATTTAGAATTTACGATAGATATATAGACCATAGGTTTTAAAACTTTTTATTTTAAAATGAATACCCCAAACCCTTAAAATTAAAAAAATAAAGCACAACTCAATTATCATGGTGAAAACTTTTTAAATGACAGAGTGAATAAGGAAAGAATAATGAATTCGATCCTTGTCACTGGTTTTGAATCACTTCTACCAAATTTTAAAATTATGAGCAATGAAAATTGCATTTATTGAGTACTTTACTATCTATAAGTATGTTTCACATACATTATTCTTTTTATCCTCACCAAAATATTACGAGGCATTTCTGAAATTCCAAATTTACAGTAGAAACTAATGATAGGAGAGGTTAAGAAACTTGAATAGCATGTAACAGGTAATACATAGAGTTAGTGATTAGAAAGGCATGGAAAAAACATGACGTATTATGTCTTAACTTCTAATTTCACATCAGTTAAATGAGTTTTGGAATGTATTTTGGTGTAGTCTCAATAGTCTCTCATATTTTATTACTGTTTTTAGGTAACCAAAATATTTCCAAAATCTCTAATATCTAGTTACTCAAGAACCTTGGAATTCACACATAAATTTGAGCAAAATTAACTACGTTTTGTATCCATTTGCCAATTTTGTGCTTTCATTCACTTCTATGCTCCTTTATCTGATCTCTTAATTGACTAAAGATATTAGGGAATATTAACCAAATCTCTTCTCTGATTTAACAAATTCTACTTAACCAGAAAACTCAATTTAAATATGTAGACACCAAAAACGGCCTGGTAAACATGGATTCGAGTGAGACCTATGAAATAAAAATATAAAGCAATCAGAGTTTCTGAAATTGCAGGTTTTGTTTCCTTATTCAAAGGAATTGGAGTGGTGATAAAAAAGGGGCAAAAGCTTTTGCACCATCATGGCTTGTTGAAGCTTTTCCCTTTTCCTAGAGAGTTCCCCACCCAGTCTAACTGGCGAGGGTCATGTTACCATCCAAGTGTTCTGTGATCTTACATGAAGACTTTTTTTTCTCTCTCAACACCCATTTCAGTACACACAGATCTGACAGTTGGGACACAAAATATCCCCCAAAGGCCCATGTGCTGCAAGCTTAGTCCTCAGCTTGGTGCAATTGGGAGGTGGTGGAAACGAGGGACAATTGGGAGGTCTTCCAGTTATTGGAGTGTGCCTTTGAATGGGATCGCAGGAACCCACCTTTTCCTTTTTGCTTGTTTGCTTTCTTCCCATGAACTGAGTGATTTTGTTCCACCATGCACTCTCTGCAATGATATTTTTGCCTCACCAAAGACCTGAAAGCAACAGGGCCCATCAATAAAGGACTAAAACCTCCAAAATCATGAGCTGAAATTCACCTTTTCTCTGTATAAGCAAGCCCATTATCTCAAGCATTTTGTTATAGTAACAAAAAGCCAACTAACATTCCACAAACTAGGAATTAAAGGCTTATCTATTTATCCAGCTATCTAGTTGTTACTGTCAACTTTGAAAAACACAAAAGGGAAATAAATGAACTCACTCAAAATTAGTTACCAATTTTTCAAAATGTTTTTCAAACTTCCTCCTGGTGCTGTTTGTGCGAAAATGTTTCCTAAAAGTAGTTAATATATAGGATATGTCTACAGAAACCATCATTTCTAATTAAAATTTCTGATATGACCAAGAATTTTTTTTCTGTTCCTGTCTGTGACCATTTTATTCAATTGTTTAAGGTTCCTAGCAAAATTAAAAAAAAAACACAAAAACAAACTCTCTTTATCCTTTTAGTGTTACACTGGATTGGTCTTCAGTCAGGTGAATGACAAACAATGAGATCTGAATGTTAAATAGGAAGGGCAGGAATCCCCTGAGGATTACTGTGCTGTTTTAGTTCCCTTGTGGTAATTTAAGAAAGAACATTAGGGTTACAGTTGTCTCCTCTCAACTATTATGGCAATTCAAAGCTTCCTGAATAAAATTTTAAAAAGAAAAAAAAGTTAAATTCCCGGTACCAATCATTTGTGAAATAATAAAGCTTCACAATATATTTTGTAAGTTCCCATTTCTTGCTTCAAAGTTCCAATTTATTTTAATTTGTCTTGTGTTTTAAATGCTACTGAAAGTGATTTGTACTGAATGCCTTTGTACTGAATGCTTGCTCAGCATGGATGATTGTTTGCAAACCTGTTGTTTAATCAATAGTATTGGCCATTCTCTTTCTAAGAATGCTAATTCATTGCACAAAAGGCACTATTATTAACAAATGGGTATAATTTCTCCTCAACAACATTATTGCAATGTAACAATGATAACTAGATTCATATAAATATATTATCCCACCCATTGAGTAGACAGATGTAATTATGTAAGGAAAAGTTCTTAGTTTTAGAATTGGATGGAAGTCATTGATGAAAAGGGAAAAAAGGCAGTAAAAATATTATAAATAACCAAATGTTTTTACTTTGTTGGGTTAATAAACAAAACAATTACTAATTTCATGTACAAAGAGTCACAGTCCTAATTAAAAGATGGTAGAACAGAAGATAGGTTTTTATGGTTACTTATGCTTTTCTATCACACTGATACTAATGTTGTATATATCTCCATTGTTTTTCATTTACAAAAGCCTCTATTTCATATATGTTGCCCTTCCCAACATATCTACTAGGGGTAACTGGCAAAAATTACAAAAGATAAGTAAAAAGACTTACCTAAAATTATGACTTGTGGGTAGAGCTGAAAATAAAATTTATGTCTTTTAACAACCTTACATTTTAATACTGTGTACCTCAATCAAATATATACTAGCTGAAAACCAACTAAGCAGGGCATGTTGTTTGTGGTACTATTTTTAATATGTATTTAAAACATTAAATGAATAACATATTTAGAACCCAAATTATTACTTGTAAGAGTTTGAAACTACAACAACAGCTAAGGTTTCTTTTGTGTGTGTATGTGTGTGTGTGTGTGTGTGTGTGTGTATGGTACTGGGGATTGAATCTGGGGCATTCTACCTCTGAGCTACACCCTCAACCCTATTTTATTTTTTGTGTTTTGAAACAGGGTCTCACTAAGTTGTGGAGGGTCTTGCTAAGTTGCTGAGGCTGGTCACGAACCTGTCATCCTCCTGTCTCAGCCTCCCAAGTACTGAGAGTACAGGTGTGTGCCCCTATGCCCACCTCTAAGGTAATTTGCATAATATCTTTTAACTTCTAATATGCTTTTTCATATTAATTCCTAAAAAAACTAAAATGCCTGTTTGATTGATGCAAATGTTTCCATGGTTGTAATTATTAATATATCTGCACTTAAATGAAACAAACTAAATAATTTTTGAAAATCAGCTTGTAATATAAATCTCTTGGAGGACAAATGCATTATTTTACCAACCTTGTACCTGGAAGACGATTTTCTCTTTTAAAAAAAAAAAATGCTTTTCCACTGATCTGACCTTTGCTTGGTAGGGAAATTGCTTTTCTTTAGTGAAAATGGCTCCCTGAGCCGGGCGTGGTGGCGCACGTTTATAATCCCAGTACTTTGGGAGGCGGAGACCCGAGGATCTGGGTTTGCAGCCAGCCTCAGCTCTCTCTCTCTCTCTCTCTCTCTCTCTGTCTCTCTCTCTCTCTGTCTCTCTCTCTCTCTCTCTCTCCTTAGTGAGGCCCTCCGCAACTTTGTGAGACGCGGTTTCAAAATAAAGTATAAAAATAGGGCCGGGGGTTTAGCGCGGAGGTAGAACGCCCCTGGGTTCAATCCCCGGTACCG